>BGPT01001806.1:61356-95888 GCA_003297045.1 Symbiodinium sp. clade C Y103 | reverse complement strand
ACAGGAAATCGGAATTAGGTAATAGGAATAGGTAATAGAATAGGTAATAGAAAAGGAAATAGAGTTTGGAATTAGGTAATATGAAAACACAGGGATTTGTGCCACTATTGGCTGGCAATGCTTCGGGTCTGTGGTGCGGTGCGTATTTTCCCCATCATCTAGCTGCAAGTCAAGGTTTCAAAACGACGCCCTCATGCGAGACCTCCGTCAAAACCTNATGCTTCGGGTCTGTGGTGCGGTGCGTATTTTCCCCATCATCTAGCTGCAAGTCAAGGTTTCAAAACGACGCCCTCATGCGAGACCTCCGTCAAAACCTTCTACAGTTGCTAAGATGAACCTGAGGCAGTGACGCAAACAAGAAGCCGAAACCCGCTTTTGAAAAGCGCTTCTGGGCTGTCAGGTTGAAACTGCAGCGGTAAATCAGCAACAAACGCTATTTCGAGCAACGCGGTGAAGTCCTGAGCTGGAAGACAACGAGCTTCAAGACAGTGAAACAGCGTAAGCGGGTACATATATCAAAAACGGAATGGCATTGGGATACTGCCCAAAGCACGTCAAAAGACTCAAACTGTTTTCGTTACCCAGGAAATGGCAAAAATTCAACCAAACAAATTGCAGCCCAAGCCTCTCCGATCTCTGAAGCAACGTCTGCCGCAATTTCCAAGATTGGGGCGCTGCTCAGAGCGGTGAGTTCTGATTGCGTCAGCCACGCGCTCTCCCCCAGCCGCTTCGAAATTTGCGGCGCCGTCAAGCCTCCAAACATGCGCAAGATCGGGCCGGCAGGATACGCTACATATTCCTCTGCCCCCTTCTATTTTCAATCCGACTGGCAGTTTCACTGACAATCACCGTGGCCTTTGAAAACTGGAGGGGTGGAATTGCCATCCCACTTGCAAAACCTGCTGTTGGGCACAAGAATGCCCAGGCCTTGAAGTGCCAGCGAGGCAATTCGTCGAAGCCGGTGAGGCACCGTGGAGGATGCTCGTACCTTGAATGCACTGTGTTGTCAACATGCAGCGCAAGGCAGAGCAGAAGAAATGAAAATTGAAGCAAAGAACCGCGACGCAACCACCTAAGCGCAAACCACTGCAAAACTCTGTGCACAGAGCATTAATTGCATACTGGGGAGACTCCGAGGACCAATAGACCTATATCATATGTGTTATCACTAAACTTTCCATAACGTTGATAACCGGGCTTATAAGTTATCATTTTTTGATGAAGTTATGACCCTGGCCTTAGCCCAGGCCAGGGCGGCGCCTGGGACCACCGCAGGTGTGGAACCTGACCACCGCCAACCCCGCTCAAGCCAAAGCACTTTGTTCCTAACGCGTTCAAGCCTGCCGTTTGCCGCCTTTGCCAACCCCACTCAGGCCAAGCCTCCCGTTTGCCACGTGCCACGCCTTTGTCGCCTTTGCCAACCCCACTCAGGCCAAAGCACTCTTTTTTTAAGGCCTTCAAGCCTGCCGTTTGCCAGCCTTCAAAACCCGCCAAAACCCCCCAAATGCCTCGCGGCAGCTCCCACAAGCTACTTGGGTCACAGNGCCAGCCTTCAAAACCCGCCAAAACCCCCCAAATGCCTCGCGGCAGCTCCCACAAGCTACTTGGGTCACAGCTTTCCGCCTTAAAGCCTTCAAACTTCTTGTTTGCCCCACTCAGGCCAAATCATTTTGTTTTTAACGCCTTCAAGCCTACCGTTTGCGAGCGTTCAAAACCCGCCAAAACCACCTAAATGCTTCGCGGCAGCTCCCACAAGTTACTTGGGTCACAGCTTTCCGCCTTAAAGCCTTCAAGCCTCCCGTTTGCCCCACTCAGGCTAAAGCATTCTGTTTTTAACGCCTTCAAGCCTGCCGTTTGCGAGCGTTCAAAACCCGCCAAAACCACCCAAATGCTTCGCGGCAGCTCCGACAAGTTACTTGGGTTCACAGCTTTCTGCCTTAACGCCTTGAAGCCTCCCTTTTGCCACGCCTTTGTCGCCTTTGCTGACCCCACTCAGGCCAAGCCTGCCGTTTGCCACGCCTTTGTCGCCTTTGCCAACCCCACTCAGGCCAAAGCACTCTTTTTTAAGGCCTTCAAGCCTGCCGTTTGCCAGCCTTCAAAACCCGCCAAAACCCCCCAAATGCCTCGCGGCAGCTCCCACAAGCTACTTGGGTCACAGNGCCAGCCTTCAAAACCCGCCAAAACCCCCCAAATGCCTCGCGGCAGCTCCCACAAGCTACTTGGGTCACAGCTTTCCGCCTTAAAGCCTTCAAACTTCTCGTTTGCCCCACTCAGGCCAAATCATTTTGTTTTTAACGCCTTCAAGCCTACCGTTTGCGAATGTTCAAAACCCGCCAAAACCACTTAAATGCTTCGCGGCAGCTCCCACAAGCTACTTGGGTCACAGCTTTCCGCCTTGCCTGCCGTTTGCCAGCGTTCAAAACCCTCCAAAACCACCCAAATGCTTCGCGGCAGCTCCGACAAGTTACTTGGGTTCACAGCTTTCTGCCTCAACGCCTTGAAGCCTCCCGTTTGCCACGCCTTTGTCGCCTTTGCTGACCCCACTCAGGCCAAGCCTGCCGTTTGCCACGCCTTTGTCGCCTTTGCCAACCCCACTCAGGCCAAGCCTGCCGTTTGCCACGCTTTTGTCGCCTTTGCCAACCCCACACATCATCACTTTTGCAGCTTCCCCCATAGACAGCGGCGTTTCGACACGCCAAAACATAATCACTTTTGCAGCTTCCCCATAGACAGCGGCCTAGGGCCCTCACGGGAACGGTTGCGGACAGTTGCGAACGGTTGCGCAACATCTGGCGAACACACCCTCAACCCCTAAACCCCCAGAGTGAAACGGGAACCCTTGCTACGCATTCGGGAAAAAGCGACTCAATTGGCTGCATCTTCGCAGATTTGTAACAGAAATCTGCACAGCTGTGCCAAGGCGAACCATTTTGGGTGGATTATGATATGGTTTTGAATGGTTTTGGCACGCACCTAGCCTGCGAAAGTGAGTCTCAAGCCAGTAGAGATGGCTGCAACAGCTCGCAATGGAACGGATTCAGAGTTTTCCTGAGCGAAATGAACAGGGTCACGGTCAAAAAAACATGTGATGGGATATGGTGGCAGACAGAAGAGCTATGGATGGTTGTCATGCCCATGTGTTGCTTCCTTCGAATACCTGAAGCGAAGGCTAAGGATCGGCAAAGAACACCGAGTGCAGGGATAAGGAATCGCAATAACCCTAAGTCATCATGTGTCTAGCCTTGGTGCTGCACTTTGGTGGACATCATTCGTCGTTACAGCTGAAATAATGGTCATTGGTAAGATTTTTGCAAGTGCATGGAGCGACCTGTTGGATTCAACTGAAGAAACCGAATGAGATGAGTCCAGAATGACTCTGGCTATCCATGAGTCCAACGGGTCTCTCACCAGAATGACATAGAATATACATCATGGCTGATCTCTCAAGGGTCAAATCATAGATTTCGACTCCAGGGGTCATACCTCCATTTATTGGGACCGAGTCATCATGATAGTCTCGCCTACCCCTCATGACGAATCCAGCTTCATAACCAATCAAGATGCTTAAGTTCTAGTCATGATGAGGAGAAGTACTGACACCCAGGAGATTTGCGGGCCCATGACATTCCATGGCCATCTGGATCAAAAAGAAGGAACAGTTGCTCAACTACGAAACAAACATTGAGATCTTTTGATGTCTTGAAGCCAATCGAAATCGTTGCCCTGAGACGACTACCCTCAGCCATACCCGAGTTGTTCCGCCATCAGGATCGCGACGTCCAAGCATCATTCAGCTCATGGCAACCAACCCATGAATCGGCCATGGTCGTCGTGCGCAGCCCGGAATTCCTCAGACAGCTCGACAGCCCTGCATGCCAAGACCAATGCCACATCGCTTCATTCACCACCATATCCCACACTGTGTAGGGTGGCGCTCTGCCAAGCGGTGCAAACCTAAGCTAGCTGTAAAGGTATGATGGCTTGGATGAACCTGTTCTCGATGCTGTGATCGAACGAACGTTGTTAGTCTTGCGACAATAATTGAATCAAACTCTGGATGAAGCCAGTCTGAGATGAGGTCCCAGCTCCATTTACAGCTCCATCGTTTAAGATAATGGAAGATCATGAAAATGGGTATGGTGAAAAAAAATAGCAAAATAAAACCCACAAACCCAATTGCCCTCACACTACTACAGCATGCTACGGGTGTGAGTGAGAAACAACCTTGTATGGCCCTTGCGCATTACACTCTTATGAAGTCTTATAGTTCCATCTAGCTATGCGGATCGGTACAGTACAAACATGTACAAAAGTTACAAAAGTATACGCGCAACTGTAGCAACACAGGCTGCAGATATGCAGTTGAAAACATGCCAGTGCGACTAGCAGCTAGCAGCAATTCCGCCAGATAGCCTTATCATGAGGGACAGAGTCTCACGAGTAAAACCCAAAGCCTTGCACCTTGAACACAACAACAACAACAACAACAACAACAACAACAACAACAACAACAACAACAACAACAACACGAAAACAACATGATTGAAAAAACTGCAAAACCAATAATTACTTTGCTTCGAGTGATTCCCACCATGAGACTTTATTTGGCATCTAGTTTGATACAGATTTTGACATTCTTTCTGGCAAAATTTTCTGGCAGGGAAGAGGAGGAGAGGACAACTCTGATGAAATCTAGCGACCTTCGGTCTCTAGATTNTTCTTTCTGGCAAAATTTTCTGGCAGGGAAGAGGAGGAGAGGACAACTCTGATGAAATCTAGCGACCTTCGGTCTCTAGATTTCATCAGAGTTGTCCTCCTCTTCCTCTTGGCATTCTATCTGACATTCTCTCTGACATATGCTCTGACATTCTATCTGACACTCTACCTGGCATTCTATCTGGCATTCTTTCTGGCATTCTATCTGGCATTCTTTCTGGCATCCTATCTGGCATTCTATCTGACATTCTATCTGGCATTCTTTCTGACATTCTATCTGGCATTCTATCTGACATTCTATCTGGCCTTCTTCTGGCATTCTATCTGGCATTTTATCTGACATTCTTCCTGGCATTTTTTCTGGCATTCTATCTGACATTCTATCTGACATTCTATCTGACATTCTTTCNTTCTGGCATTCTATCTGGCATTTTATCTGACATTCTTCCTGGCATTTTTTCTGGCATTCTATCTGACATTCTATCTGACATTCTATCTGACATTCTTTCTGGCATTCTTTCTGGCATTCTATCTGGCATTCTTTCTGGCATTCTATCTGGCATTCTAGCTGGCATTCTAGCTGGCATTCTATCTGACATTCTATCTGGCATTCTTTCTGGCATTCTATCTGGCATTCTATCTGGCCTTCTGTCTGGCATTCTATTTGACATTCTTTCGGGCATTCTATCTGGCGGTTGAGGTCCGGCACTGCCCACTGAGATCTCGATCTCGCGGTTGAGGTCCGGACTGCCCACTGACATCTAGATCTCGTGGTTGAGGTCCGGCACTGCCCACTGGGATCTGGACCTTGCAGTCGAGGTCCGGCGTTGCCCACTGGGATCGGGAGCTCGCGGTTGAGGTCCGGCGTTGCCCACTGGAATTGGGGGCTTGCAGTTGAGGTCCGGCGTTGCCCACTGGGATCGGGAACTCGCAGTTGAGGTCCGGCGTTGCCCACTGGAATCGGTGGCTTGCAGTTGAGGTCCGGCGTTGCCCACTCAGCTCTGGAGCTCGCCGTTGAGGTCCGGCAGTGCCCACTGGGAGCTGAAGCTGCCGGGAGGCGGCGGGAGGACAACCCCGCACCCCCCCCCGCGCAGCTGTGATAAAATCTAGTAACCCTCACCTGGCAGGTGGGGAATAAGAAACGATGCGTAACTTTCCCCTGCCAGCAAACAATACATGACGCGCAAAGCTTTTCTCCCACGTCGAAAGTATTGCTTTGCCAATGTGAAACTGACTTCCAGCATTTCTGATGTTGCATCACGCACTATTAGCCAATCTACAGAGGCCCCTATGCGGGAAGAAACTCACGACCGAGTTGAAGAACATTTGATGGTTTGATGACAATTTTGAGTTTTCTAAGCTCAACAGGTTCACCCGAGAGTATGGACTCAACAAGGATTAGCGGAATAGACGCTTAGCTCAAGGGGTGACAGTTGCCTCAAGACTGAGAAGACTGACACAGTGACTGGTCTATGGCCTAGTGCAGCGACTCAAAACCACATGACACACAAGCCCTCCTGAGCCCGTCACCGCAGCAAAGCTGCAGGAAATGTCCCACCAGTTGCCTTGTCACATCACTCACCAAGGAGATGCGCCATTTCGAAATTGTCACATGGTCACATCTGCTTTGTCATTTCGAAATTCCGACGTTTGACCAAGGGTCCGTTGAAGTAGTCTTGGCAAGCTTGCCGTCGACGCCTTGAAGCTGCACGCTGACGCTTCACCTGCAACCAGAAGAAATGGGCAGAATAGGGAGAGCTGGTTGAACATTCTGGGCAGGCTGTACAGGCTGGGCCTGATTGAGGCGGGCCTGTAATTGTTCTTTTCTACGGCTTGGTGGCACCTGTCAAAGCAAGCGCTGACAAAAAGAATTGATGTGGAACAGCGCTGAACAGCCCTCGCAATGTAACTGTCAAACCAGAAATGCCCGGCCTTCTCAATTTTTTCCTCCAAAAGTCGGATCCGCTCATCCAAATTCATAGCGCTTTGGGAATACAAATCAGAGAAGCAGAAATTCTAAGCTACAGTCTCCAGTTTTTGCATGTTTTTGCTATCCAAGTCCGAAGCGCTATTGAGTCAAATATCAGGTACAAATCGCACTCCACAACTGAACAAAAATGAGACAAGATCGATGCGACGTCAAGTTTCCAGTTTCTCATCTTCACGTTTGTCCACATCTTGACTTTTCATCTCGGGATGTAATGGTCTTCATGCTTTCTTCATGCTTCCGGATGGTGCTCTTTAGCACTCAGTCAGGCTGTGTGATCAGAAAACAGGTCCGACGGCTGAACATTAAATGTGTCAAAGTGTATTACAAGCATGTGACAAGTGCGACCAGAACTTTTAACAGTCTGTCTGTTTGAGTCTCCTCGACGCATGTTTTCTTTCTCGGACTCTGCTCACACAAACCTCACGGGTTCCACTCGCCCAAGGCTTTCCGCGCAGCCCATCCTGCACCCAGGGAGGGCCCAGTATGATCTGAACATCCTGAGTCCTTGACATTTTTTGACTCCACTAGCAATGCTTAGACGGAATGTTGTCACAAGACAACTTAACCTTTCAAGTCTTTCAATGCACATTTATGAAAACTAAAGAACCACCAAAGAAACACCAAAGCAACAGTAAAAAGAATTGATGAAATCATCAAACTCTACACTGACAGAAAAATAGCCAGAGTATCAACAGCAGAAAGTATGATTAAGGGTCTNTGAAATCATCAAACTCTACACTGACAGAAAAATAGCCAGAGTATCAACAGCAGAAAGTATGATTAAGGGTCTGACATCTACTGATAAAAAAGTTTATGATAAAACTTTTCAAAAATACAAAGATAATATTAATAAATGGAAGGAAACACAAACATTGAGTAGCAGGTTAAGTGAAGCAAAAAAGAGGAGGGAGAAGAAAGCATTTTTTGTGGATTATGTCCTTTATGATTACTACACGGGTAACCTGAAAGAAAGTGCTATAAAAACAAGAAAAGCCTTTACACACCTTGGGGTAAATTATTTTCCTATCTCTTTTGACATCACTACTGCAACCATTAAAGCATCTGAATTTCCACAGGTTACCAGAGGCGAAAGGATATTCAGATGGATTGACCCCAAAGATATAGGAAATGGAAGTAAAGAAAACCCAGAGTATGTAAATATCATCCAGTTGCTTAAAACCGATGATGAATTTAGAGACATGTTTGACACACTCACTGAACATTATGATAAATTTGCATGTATTAAGATTAAATCAGTAGAATTGGTTGATAAAGACGGTAAGCATTTTAACATCATGACTGAAAACTTGACAGATGCATCTAATGTGACAATTTTTCACAATTACATTTCTACCCCTATGAGGATGGAAGCATCTACTATCAAAGAGGCAATCATGAAAGGTCACTACATAGAGGGCTTGTCAACCCACTTACGGAACATGGATTTTTACGGTGATACCATCATGAGTGAGACATGCAGAAAAAGATTGACCATAGAGAGGATTAAGGAGATAATAGGCAGAAATGATTTTGATGTAATGGGGGCATCCATTACTGACATGGAAAAGGTGTTCAAGATATACGGAATTCAAGTTAGGATATTTAATTTTTGCAATCAATTNAATGATTTTGATGTAATGGGGGCATCCATTACTGACATGGAAAAGGTGTTCAAGATATACGGAATTCAAGTTAGGATATTTAATTTTTGCAATCAATTATATAATTTACAAGCATGACCCTAAAAAAAGAAATCATAATTTGAAAACTTTTTTGTCATGGTAAAGAAAAAACACATTTACGTTTTAAATCATGACCTAAAAAGCATCCAACAAAAACAAATAAAAACAAAAATACCCGTTGTGAGGGCATCCTCTGACTACTACATCAAAGAAGTAGAAGGACCCCCGCAATACAAAATGATTAGAGACATAGATGAGATACCACAAATAAAAGTTGAAAAAAGGGGTTAATGAAGCGAACCTGATTGTTGAGGACAATAATTTAACCAAAGTATTTTTCAAGTTAGTCCAAAGTGGATATGAACCAAGGATTAGATGGAAGGGAGCTATTGCTGAAATCAAAATGAAATTTAACAACGTAACTTTTAAAATTAGAACTCAAAATTTATTGACTACTTCTTGTGATGGTAGCATCACCGTAGGCAATGAAAAAACTTTTAATAGTATGAGTTTGGCATTTTACAATNAAAATTAGAACTCAAAATTTATTGACTACTTCTTGTGATGGTAGCATCACCGTAGGCAATGAAAAAACTTTTAATAGTATGAGTTTGGCATTTTACAATTTTTACAAGTCCGTTTTCAATCCAATTCACAAATCATTTTATGGTGACCTTGACTTAAAAATACTCAATGAAAGCAAGACCATAGTGCCATCAGGTTTGATATATCCAGTGGATATTATGTTAGATTTAAAAAGGGAAAAAGCACACATGACGGAGATTGACATATCATAAGCTTTCACATCTGCATTTTCAAAAATGTTTGTTATAGCTTCATTTTGTCAGTTTGATATTTGGAAACCCTATGAGGGGGAAATGGAACAATCAGACATCTGGTATATAATACAATCTTTAGATTTAATTGACAAGAATAGATACATGTTAAACAAGGAATATTGTTTGTTGTATGGCTGTGTATTAAAACAAGTCATGCACGATATAGATATTGAGATTATAGCCTACAAAGTGCCATATCAAACACACAAAGTAGATTACAAAGCTATCATTTATAGCTTATGGCAAATGCTTATCAGTGATGATGTCCAAGAAGATAAGTATATCAAAAAACTAATTGCAAATGTTATAATAGGACTTTTGGAGAAAGGAGNAGAAGATAAGTATATCAAAAAACTAATTGCAAATGTTATAATAGGACTTTTGGAGAAAGGAGGAGCTACTGACCAAAAAAGCTTACTCTTTAAGAACTTGAATGAAGCAATGAATTATCAGACAGAATATGGGGGGCAACTTCACAGATTAAGTGATATTGAGGTAGATGATGAAGGGTATGAGGAAGAAAAACAAAACTATTATGTGCTAAATCTGAAAGACACTATATACTGAATTGAAAAACGGATTTAGATTTACAAAAGAGATGCTGTTACAAATCCACAATTTAGAAATGTTCAAAGCATACAGCAAATTAAGTAATAACTACATTCCGTGTTACAGTGTAAAAACTGATGCGTTTGTGATTGACAGTAACTATGTAGAGAAGGCAAAGAAGGTGTTGAATTTTCATTCTGGTATAGGAGGATGGAGAGCCGACAAAAAAGATGATGAAATCATACTACCAACTGTTCAATATGAAATTGTTAAGAATGAAAGAGTTTATATTCCAACTTATGAATGCAAAGAGTTAATTGGTCAAGATGAGTATGATACCGATAATATCATTGAAGAACACATTATACCAAACAAGCATGTTATGATTCGTGGAAAGTTGCCCGGGACAGGTAAGAGCTTTATATGTCAGAAGATGATAGAGAAAGATTACAATGTTATATTCATCTGTCCTACTAATAAATTATTGCAGTCGTTTGAGGGTGAAGCAGTGACAGTAAATAAATTCTTTGGAATGGGCTTTGGAACTGTGAAATTAGATGAGTTTGATTTTAGTAGCTATAATGTTATTGTTTTTGACGAAGTTTATTTTAGTAATCTGAACGTCTATTCAAAAATGAAACAGTTTGTAGAGAAGAACAAGGATAAAATAATCATTGCGACTGGTGACTGTTGGCAACTAAAGGATAAAATAATCATTGCGACTGGTGACTGTTGGCAACTAAAACCTGTCCAAGAGCTGACTAACTCAAAAGACTACCATGAATACGCCAATGAAATTATTGATAATATTTTCCCTTCCAAAATAAATTTAAAGATATGTAAGAGATTAAAAAACCAAGAAGATAGAGATAAGTTTAAAAATATCATGGATGACATTTTTGTCAATAAACTACCTACACATATAATTATTGAGAAACATTTTTCATATACCGATGACATAAGAGGCTCAAAAAACAACAAAGCATTTTTAAACAACACTTGTAAAAATGTATCAAGTGAAATCAGGAAATTAGAAAACAGAAAAGATGAATATGAAGTTGGAGAAAAAGTAATATGTAGAGAATACACCACAACAGAAACATCAATTTTAAATGTCAATTTTGAATATAAAATTGTTCATATTGGAGATGGATCATTGACATTGAGAAATACAAAAAGGGACATCTTGCAATCAATAGGGATTGACAAAGTGAGGAGTAATTTTATTTTTGCTTCTTGTTCCACATGCCACTCTGCCCAAGGCAGTAGTATAGATGGAGACTTGAATATATTTGATTATAACCACTTTTTGGTTAAAAATTATCCTGAATGGATATGGACGGCTATTACAAGAGCAAGGGGTTTAAGTAAAGTAAAGTTTTTCAAATACAGTGATGATGTCAATGATAGCTTCAATGAAGCTTGTATAAGAAGCTATTTTAATAGGAAGGTTGAAAATTACAAATTACAAGATAGGAAAGCCAGAAGAACAATACCAAAAGAAGGATATGTTGATGTCCAGTGGTTCATTGAGAATATGAAAAATCAATGTAACTACTGCGGTTGCGGGTTTAGTTTGGATATGAGAAGGGGTAACGTCATGACAAACTTGACTTGCCAAAGAAAAGATAACAGCCTGACACACACATTAGATAATATAATACCTTTTTGTAAAAGATGTAATAGTAGTTGTAAATGAATATTTTTTACTTTAAAAAATATTTCATTTGAAAAAGTTTTTAAAGAAGTATTGTTATATGATATTAAGATAGTATGGAGCGTGATAAAACATTCTTTATGAATTTTGTAATTAAAAACCCTTACCCCAAATATGAGGATGTATTACAAATAATACGCAAACAAGAAGACAGATTTGATATGTTTTCTGAATATGGCGAACTTAACCATGAATGGATGAAATAAATATATGAAAATGCACTTGATAAAGATATCGTCAAAGCAAATTTAGAGAAGATAAACGAAAGGGGTGACAAGGTAGCTATGGTGTGGAATTACTATACTTTACTGGCTGTTGTAAATCACTTACTCAAAGAATCTGGCATGAAAAATGACGATGTTACATTCATACATTATAACTTCAGAAAGTTAGTCAGTGGATACTGGGATGGTGTAGGGGACTGGTTGGACTAAGAACGCTTTTATAATCTTATGATTATAAAAACTTTCTTGACAGAANAGTTAGTCAGTGGATACTGGGATGGTGTAGGGGACTGGTTGGACTAAGAACGCTTTTATAATCTTATGATTATAAAAACTTTCTTGACAGAATGTAGATATATAAAGACATAATTTTTGTAATATTTTTTGAATATTTTTTAAAAATATTTTTTGAATATTTTTTTGAATATTTTTTCTTGGAAAAACACTTAAAGAAAAAATGGCATATAATATTAGTGAGATGGAGATTGTAAAATAATTACCAGTTGAAGTATAAAAAAATGTTGCTTCATATTATTTTGGAGAACCTGAATATGTTAAGATTAAACATAGCAAAGCATTAAGAGAATTGCAGAACAAATATAAGATTTCAAGNTATGTTAAGATTAAACATAGCAAAGCATTAAGAGAATTGCAGAACAAATATAAGATTTCAAGACTTGGCCCGAAAACAAAAAGACATTTCAAATCAAGAGAAAACATATATATATAATTGAATATTGTATCATGAGGGAGGGAGTGCCATTTAGTTTAAAAAACATAGGAAGAATAATAACAAAAGAAAAAGAAGAATTGTTATCTTTAATTTATGAAGAAGTAGAAGATAATTTAGAATTTAGAGTTAAACTTGATACTTTGAAGTTCAAGTAGTGGCTAAACTCCCAGAAAAGGAATATGGAGAAAATGAATTTAGTTTTAGAGAGATTAATTTTATGAATGACTTTGATGAATATGTAGATGAAGATAATATAGAAGAAGTATTAAATAAAGCAGTAGAAGAAATAAATGAAGATATGGAGGAAGACCAAGATAAAGATAGTATAATAGGAATACAGGCATTTCATTTCAAATTAGTAACTATTGATAACTAACATAATTCTAATAAATAGTATTTTTATTAGAATTATGAGTTTAATTTTGAGAAAAATTATTCACAAAATAATATTAGTGAGATGCCAAGACACGAAACATTTTTTGATTTAGTGGAATTGAAGAAACACCTGAAAGAACTAACACCAGAAGAAAGGCAAGAATGTAAACAATTTGAACAGTTAAGATATATAATTAACAGAATACCAAAAGAGATGGGCATGAGTGAATTTGACAAAGTAAAAGAAGAAATTGAGAAGGAAGAATTTAACACCAAAGAAAAAAATATTCACAAAATTTCTTGAAAATATTTTGTGAATATTTCTTGACAAAAATGTTTGTTGTATAAAAATGTTTGTTGTATAAAAATGTTTGTTGTATAAAAAGGTTTTAAATTACTTTGCTTCGAGTGATCCCCACCGTGACACTTTATTGGCATATAGATTTTTGACATTCTTTCTGCTTCGGTCTCTAGATTTCATCAGAGTTGTCCTCTCCTCCTCTTCCTCTTGGCATTCTATCTGACATTCTCTCTGACATATGCTCTGACATTCTATCTGATATGATCTGACATTCTAGGCCTGATAGCTTGAGTATGACCCACCAAAAGCTTTACCGACCCCCTGTCAGTTCCGCTAGCGCACGGATCAAAAGCGTTGATCCCCGCGACCCGCATCAGCGGGGCAAGGCACCGCTCCTGATGGCAACGTTCCTGGCAGGGCCAAAATGACAGGGCCCAGTCGTCAACCCATTGATGCATCTGACTCAGCAAATGTTTTTGTGTGCTTCTGACCCAAGAGCAAGCAAGAGCTATAACAAATCATACCCCAGTCATGCATGGTAGATGCAATGAGAAGAGATGGTTTTCCTTCAATGTCATTGAGGCGCAGTCCCGCATGGAATTTAGGGCATGCAAACGGTGTAAACCCATTAGGTCAGGGATCCTTGCCTTCTAGGAATCCTGTCAAGGTGATACCTTTGACCTCTGCACAAGTCCATCCAGCCTTCTTTCTGAGAAGGGCTCTAGCCAAGACAAAAGGCAACAGCGGAACCAAACCAGGGGCAGGAAGCGTATCCGTATATAGTGAATTGGACAATCAACTAAGTAAAGCCGTGCAATTTTGCTAGGAGCATGGAAGCCGAAAAGCAGCGCTCTTCGCGCATTTCATGTGAATGCGTCCCCATCTTCCATAGTCAGTGAATTTTCTTTCCGTGTCACCAAAAAACATCTGGTAGCTTGGCACCCAAGGAAACTTGGATGTATCTCAGCCAAACAGGTGTTCTTCCAAATGCTTTGAACGCGCGCAAACCCAAAATTCAGCCTAATATTATATCCACCCATGGTTCCTCAACGTGGCGTCATCGAACCATCCCTAAAGGTGTGATTCTTCTTGGGGAGAGCCACCAATGGCACGTTTGAGGAGTTTGAACGAACAACCCGGCAGAAACAAAACCAACATGAGCTGGGAGCGTCTTCCAACCTGTGGATGGAATAGCAGATAAACGCACCAATCGCACCAATCGAACCTAATAAAACTGAACATAGTATGGGACTCTGAGTCCTATCAGAAGGCGCAATAACATCAAAAAACCCTCCATGAACGAAGTCCGTGGCTTTGTTTGTGCAAGACCCTTCAAGTACAGAATGGGCTCCATTGAAAGCCACGTCCGAACCGTGATGAGCGAGGATCACAGAAAGCGGCCAGCCCCAACTCACCTGATCGCCAAGGGGCTCATCGGGGCTCATTCAATTGCACAAAAGCTCCCACTGGAGGAAGAGGATGGTCCACGGTGATGATGGTGCAGGGGGAGAGCTGCGTCAGAATCTGCCCCTCCCCGACCACCACACCAATCTGCGACAGTCAGGCCAAAACCCACAAGTTTGTAACACAATTCCCTAGCGCTTCATATTCGCCATCTTTATTTCATCCTTCGCTCTCCCAGTATACAGTAAAATCTTCACAGCCTGCAGAAATAGTGAGATAGTAAGCTTCTGCATCGGTTTGTTTCATCCAAATTGTTGGGCGGCGCAGGTAGTCTGCACAAACCGATGTTGCAGCCTGGGTAAATGGCGGCGTGCGCAATCCTACAATCAACAATCACACAACTACTTGCCTTGAATTCTTCAATGCCCAAGCCAAAACCTGTTCTACCTGTTGGAAGTGCACCTCCGACTCTGGTGCTTCAACTGCCATCTGTCCAGCCGGGCGCAAATGACCATTAGAAATTCATGTGGAGGTGGTGTTTCCTTTCCTCCTACATTGCAAGAGGTGGCGATCAAGAGGTGAAGGTGAAAAGATCAGACACAATAATTTAGAGATCCAGAGGTGGATACAAGATTGTTCTGTTTTTGCTAGAATTGCACGGAACTACCTGATTCTTTTTAGAAGAGAAAAACATACCCAAACACCTCCAGAAGTGGGCGACTCGCGGTGGGCGACTCCCGGGCCTCCTGGCGAAAATGGCTGGACATCAAGGACCGGTTCAATGCTTTTGAACGCATTTTTTTTCCATACGCATTTTTTTCCATTGTTCATTCCTTTGTTTCAAGAAATACAATTTTCCAAGCCCCCCAAACCACCAACCCAAACCAACACATATGTAAGCTTAACCTGAAACTTTGCCACGCCGGAAAGGATTGTTATGTGTTCCTGCAATAGATAGTCTTGTCAATCAACAATATGTAAGCAAATCCATGCGTGTGTGCATGCTTGGGGTCTTACATCAATACTATATGATCAACACAAACATACATAGAATATATGTATACTGTATAAAACTGTGTACCTGAAGTATTTCGAAGTATTGTATAGTTCTAGATAGAGTTCGCATTATAGGCTAGGTATTGCACAATGATGCAAAACTGAACTTTCCCGAACGCTTCCCAAGGTCCTCCTCCTTTTCAATCTTCTCTGTGCTCTGACATCTTGAAAGTAGCGTGTTCTTTGCACAGGCAGCTGTCGCTAGTACAAAGAAAGCTCTGCATCTATCCAGCAGGAAACGAATTGAAGCCGGTCATGACTCTTGTTCCTGCCCTCAATAGGCGATTCCATTGAAAGCTGTAGTGGTCTGCATACAATTTGAAATGGAAACGATTGTAGACTTTCTCTTGGGTTTCACAATATACTCTGCCATTTCTCCATCTTGAACTTCGTTCAAGGCAGTCAAGACATCCTGTGAAAGCAATAGAACTCGAACATGGTATGTGTGTGTGTGAAACCCGTTATCACATACGGATTCCTTTTTATATCAACAGCAATTCCTATCCAGAAATGCGAGGGGACTTGCCAAGCTCTGCCCAACGAAGCTCTTTGCAAGCATCCCAGGAAGCACGGATTGATCACCCATGTGTACCTGCGCTAAACAGTTTGAACTTTTGATTTCTGTTCCTGTTCAACGCTGTACCGTGTTTCGTTTCACACATTCAAATTCTACCGACCTAGCCTTTTTCAACCTCAACTGGGATTTCGAAGAACAACCACCTTGTATGAAGTTAGGAAAGCACTTGAACACAGGATGTAGGGCACATGTAGGTCGTGCGGGTCTAGATCTGGTCACTGGCCGCTCCGGTTGATAGTGGACTCTCCAGTTGGGGCAATCTGGATTCGTTTTGGCTGTTATGTCAACCACAGGATTTCTCCAAATTATTGGGAGCGAAGTATGACAGTTCGTCATACATGTATTGATTAGTCCCAACCTTGGACGAATTAGTCCCTTCGAAGGACACCGATTAATCCCTACAGGGATGGATTAACCCCTAGCGGTGTCTTCACCTTTTGTCTTCCAGACGGTTGCAACTTGGCACAACCCCCCTCCCCCCTTCTTTTGGCGCGACCCTGGATACTTGGGTATAGCTGGGTGCACCTTTCCTCTTCGCCCCGGTGGGTCCATGGATGCGGCACGCATCGCTTGGGACACCCCCCCTCCCTCCTTCTTCCCGTCCTTTTGTCTTCCTCCTCTTCCTCCCCCCTTTTCCCACCTGCCCAACCCCTCTCCCTGCCCACACCTCAGGAGTCTGTTTGTTCCTTCCCTTTGCTGTCCTGCTTCAGTTTTCTCGCTGCTGTGTTTTTTGCTTTGTTGCCTGTTTTGCTTTGCGCTGTTTGCTCTTCTGCGTGNTTGTTCCTTCCCTTTGCTGTCCTGCTTCAGTTTTCTCGCTGCTGTGTTTTTTGCTTTGTTGCCTGTTTTGCTTTGCGCTGTTTGCTCTTCTGCGTGCCAAGGTTGGGTTCCGGTGGGCTTTCTCCCCCCCACCCTGCCCCCTTTTCTTCCTTTGTTCTGCCTGCTTGTTGCGTGCTCCCTCTGCCTGTTCTCTGCCTTTGTTGTTTTCCTTTGTTTCCCGGTTGTTTGTTGCGGCTCCGCTTGTGCGTGTGTGTCATCAACACATGGCTGAAGAGATTCCGCCCTCGTGGACACAGTTTCTTTATCACAATACATCTCATTTTGAGCAGTGACTGCTGAGATGGAAGCTGTCTTTGATCCAATTTTGGTAAGATTTCTTGCTGACACCATGGCAGATTTTCAAACGGAACTCTCAATGACAGATTCAGAAACAGTTTCAAACGGAACTCTCAAGGACAGATTCAGAAACAGATTCAGAGACTTCAACATCGATTGCGTCCATTTGTGGAATGCAGTTTTGCTACTTTGAGTGACGGGGTGGGCCCGACGATCGACTTGCTCGTTTTATTATCTATAGTCGCCCTACGGGGCTTGTGTGTGTGTGAAACCCGTTATCACATACGGATTCCTTTATATATCAACAGCAATTCCTATCCAGAAATGCAGGGGGGCAGAGGGGACTTGCAAAGCTCTGCGCAAAACACTGCCAATATGACGCTTTTTGGGGCCCCAGCAACGCCAACAACGACAACAACGACAGCAACAACAGCGGGAACCCTTGGGGCATAGCCAGTGTGCGAAGCCCTACAATAATCCAGCATTGGTCATGTTAATGATAGCGAAACATGATGGTTTTGAGGCACCTCCCCCCTCCTTGAGGAAACCCCCAATTACGCCCTTTGCCTAAAATTTGGATCCCTTGGTCACCTTTTCAATGGAAAAGGGCCTGTGGGGTACCTCTGACTGACCCAGGTTTCCTCAAAAGAAAATAGGACCTGCGTTATTTTTTTGGACCAAATTATCAAAGATGTGTACATTCGGACTTTGGACCCGCTTGTCTAATTGGCATCCACTGACACCGACACAAAATCGAGCGAAGTTCTGTATCATGGGAAGTGTTCTCCCTGACGAACACCTTCGCACTCTCTCCGAAGGTGCTCATGAGTCCAGTGGCATCGCCATGGCTGCAAGGATCGATGGAAGGTCCAACATCTAAGGGTCCTTCTAAAACGGTAGGGATCGGTAGGGTAATTTGGTTGGCCTCATCTACATCACTTATCTTCACTCAAAGCTTCTGCGCTTCACCACTGGTGTGGAACACTGTTAGATGGTGATTTACTTATTCTACTTTGGACATGCTCAGCACATTTTCGACTCCAGGCAGCTAAACGGTTGGCTCGTCTTTCAAGACTGATGTGTTTCAAGCAAAGGAACCTGGTGCACTTTGAAATGTGTTTTTGAATGCTTTTGACTGGCGCAAGTACATCGCCACAAACGCGCTTGCAACGGAAGCTTAGAGCCCAGAGTTCAATAGGACTTGGTTCCATCAATCTCAGTGCAGCAAGGCATGTGGATCAAATCTAGGTGGTACACCTTGAAACAGTACCTGCCCGCTTTTTGGAATCTACCAGTACAAGAGCGCCACAAGAGTGGGCTGCCCATGACCTAAGACAATCGGTCTCCAATTCCGTCAATTTCCAGAACTGGACCATCAGCATCTTGTACCTTGGTTTGAAAGAAGGATTGTGATGACAGCGTCCACACAATGACTGGCTCTTGAAAGATGTAAAAGTGACACATTTAAGTCTCCCTTTTCATTTTTTGAGCAACTTAGATCTTGAAATGTCCCTTGTGATTGTTTTCGCTGTCTCTCCCCTTTAGCATGAGTTTGACACAGACTCCTGTGTATTATGAGCAACGACTTTGAACTCGCGGTGAGACCTGATGCAATCGAAAATGTAACCTGCACTTGTTGACAAGGTGACACCAGAACACTGAAGAACTTGCTTCAAGCTGCAAAACGCACAGTTGCCCCGAAACGCTCTGCGAGCCACAATGCCTTGAGATGCGACGTGAAGGACAAAAGGAGTTTGCTTCATTGGTGTCATCTTACTAGTTTCACAGAAAAGTAGTGACGAGTAGCAGCTTTACTGATGAATGTGCTGAAAGTTTCATATGGTTCAAGGTGCTGTCTGCATATGCAGAGATCGAGAAGTGCTGCAGGAACCCAAACGAAGCCGTGAAGTACCAGCTGCCATGGTCATGAACACGGCGAGTTGGTCCTGCAAAACAGCAAGCCGCATCACAATGCCATCTTCGGAAAAGTATCAGTTGCTGGGCAAAAAAACAATATACTATGTATGTACATATTTTATATTTCTTTTTGCATGTGTGTCTGTGTGTGTGTGAAGTTATACACAGAACGGAAATATGTTCAACATATACAGTGTCATGTTTGAAAAGGCCCTGTCCTCCAAGTGCTCATCCGCACAACCACCTCGCTGGAAGGCCAGCACAGCCTTCCGGGCCGCTTCTTCCCCCACGGTTTCAGCTGCAACACCTTTCCTTCCCATGGAGTCCCCGCCAAAACAACATCCAGATGTCGTGATGATGGCCAGTACCAAGCCGCAAGCAACACCATCATCACTGGGAAGATCACCCTGACAGGTGAAGTGTTGAGGCAAAGGTGGCAGAGCTTCTTTGAAGACAATTGCAGCCCCTGCATCTTTCTTCCGGAGCTGTCCCTGCAAAAATCGGCTGAGAACGTTTCGGGGGATCCCAGCAGAACTATACGTGACACCCGAAAGGGAGGCTGCCTCACCTCTGTCAAGCATTTCAAAGCATGACAGTGGCCATTGATCTGCAGATACACGAACAAAGACCTCTCCCAAGGAGCCAAATCCCTTCCGACGCACGTCCAAAGCCAAGGTAATGCCGAAAAGCCTCCGTAGCACCGGGAACAAAACAAGTTTCATGTACTCGATTTGGGGCAAAATCTCGAAACCACCTTCGCCATTCCAACGACAAAGATTGGTTGCTCCCCTGAAGCACACCTCCACTTCAGAACCTCCTAAAGCAGCTGATCTTGAAAGCATCACAGGTAGCGCAGCCTGTACTGCGTGCGTTAATGCTCCAGAACCTGTGTTGATGACAAATGAATCGCAGTCCAAATTGGAAGCACCGGAATAAAAGGTCACAGATGGACTTCCCACAGTTCCTCCTTGTATTTTGCCGCCCGCTAACTTTGCCAGACCTTCCAAAATTGCTGCATCTCTCGCTTGTAAGCCTGTCTCACTAACAGAGTTTTTGCGAATGTTGTGGACACCAACTGATATCCCAAGGACAGCGGCATATGTCATGGCACTGCGCAAAATATGTCCTCGCCCTCCTCCAAGAAAGGAACCGTCAATCTTCAGAATTCCTCCCTCCATATATGCAGAGCCAATAGCTGGAACCGGAACCGCTGGAACCGCTGGAACCTCTCTTGGAGTTTCTGCTACTTTCTCCAAAGCTGGGATAAGGCTTTCAAGGACCGGCGGCCCGGTGGCATGAGTTTTGGGTGCGGCAAGGCTCAGCAGAATCCAGTCTTCCTTGAACTTGACGTTGATGATCAAAGGAGCTCCAGGGGAATGTGTCCATCCAAGTTTGCCAATCACTGCAACTAGGCCCTGCTCAAGTTTCTGGCTGTGTCCACCAGCTCCAGTGCATTGGAGGTAAAAGCCTAAGCAGTTCATGGCAATTCCAGAGAAATCAAATGTGATTCTAGATGAAGGACACTCAAAACAATGTCGTGGGGACATTACCAAAAATGCCAGGTTGCATTTGGTGCAAATGCTTTCCGATCAAATTCATCGAGGACAGAAGTCTCTACACATCTGTATATGTTTGCACCTGAAGAGAACACAAGAAAAGCAAGCTTTCGTAATCTGCGCCCCACTTGGACTAAGTCTGGCCACAACGAAATACAAGATAGGATCCCAAAAACTTGATCAGCCAACAATGGGTCGCAGTGATTTTTATCTTAATACATGTCAGTCAAACGCAGTAGATGTTCAATGGGATTACCAGTGGAAAGCTCGCTCCTTGTGCCTGGCTTCTGAATTACCTGATGTTCGGTGGGCAGTGGAGTGAACGCAGGTGGACTTGCATTGCAACCTTTTTTCTGGCCAATTGTCAAGCGATTCAAAAAGTGAATGGGGCTGGTGAAAATGGTGAACATCAAATGATCCTCATAGATGGAGAACGATGCTGAAAATCACCCAACTAATTGATTTCCATTGATTTCCCAAATTTCCCGATCACCTCAAGTCATTGTGATTCTTCCATCCTCCAGACCGCAATGCCAGGTGGCTGGGAGACTTCCCGGTGTCTGCTTGTGGACGCCAATGATTGAGGCAACAATATGCATGCTGCAAAGCTTCCAAACATCGGCCACTGCAACGCTGCTCCAAATCACCAAGCAACTTCGGATAGGTTTTCTGCAAGAGGTTCTCAGCAACATAAATGTAACTAACAGCCACCTCCAAGCATGAGAAGATCTGATTGTTTTCCATGGACTCCAGCATCAACCGACTTTGTTCACTCACAGGAAATTCGTGAATGGTGAGCCATACCTTCCCTGGCAATTTCGGAGGCCATCGGCAGTGCTGCAGCGGCTGTGACATGCGACATGTGGCCTGTGAGCTGAGCACAAAGTCAGATCCAAAGGACGGTCCTTCGGTGGCCAAAATGTCGAAAGACTTTCGAGACGCCGCAAGGCCCAACTCACAAAGTGGGTTGCCGTGTGGCAAGGTTGACGCAAGTGCTGCCGTACCAGCAGCCATGGACTCAACCGAAAGCTCACGCTGCACAACACCTTTCACATGAAGAGGAGTAGACAACTCATAATGAAGCACAGATGTATCACCCGTTCTGTGTCGAAGCAACACACCATTGGATTGCTTTGCTGCAACACCCGGCAGCTTCGCGACCGTGATGTGCGGATCAGGGTTTTCACACAAGGACTGAATGTGATCTAAGGACACTCTGACTGCAACAAGACCCAACTCGACATCACAGCAAAGTGATGTCACAGCAATTCCTACTTCTTGACCTTCGAATTCAAGAAGCTTCTGCTCTGAGTCTGCATCAAAACCAGTCCACAAGACGGTAACATGAAGATCCTCCAATTGCTGTGCTCTCACCCTGTGCTGCGCCTGTATGGCATTGCACGTTTCATTGAGCCGTGGAGCAAGGTCTCTTAACAGAACGGCAACGTGCTGCTGTAGGATCTCTACCTTCCAATACAAAGTCGTCCATCTCAAACTCAGATCCGTTTCCACTTTTTGTGCAACTTGTAGGGCAGAAGATATCTCCGCAGGCATGTAGACTCTGCATGGCAACACCTCCAAGGCACTACTCACAACCACTTTTGCTGGAAGTGTCATGTCAACAGTTTTGCAAACATCAAAGGTGTCAGCTTCTTCAGGTCTGATGGGTTCCTCATCTTTGCACATCGCATCCAAGATCACCCACTCATGAGCAGCATGCGGTATCAGGGCTACATGTCTCAAGGATCGTTGTAAGATTCGAGCTGCACAAAGTCGAATTTCATCAGCATCTTCAGGTCGTGCTTTCAAACTCAGCAGAACCACTTTCAGTTTGGGAGCTTCGTCTGCATCTTCCTCGTTCAAACCCTCCCTGATATTCCTCTGTGCAAAACCACATGCAACTGCCGCTGAAATTCCTTCCCTCGAGCTTTTGCTGGCTAGCTTGGAATCAACAAAGAGGTATCTGACACTTGGCCGAGATGCTGTGGATTCAACCAATTGCAGAAAAATGTGGAAAGGAGTGACGTTTTGTTGTTTCGACTTTCCAGCATACTTCGCCTCGACTTCATCCTGATTCAAATGCTGACCGCCCAACAGATTCACCAAGCTCTGACAGAGCAGCGACTTTCCACTGCCCGGGATGCCACGAACCAAAACTGCTGTGAGGTCACTGAGGTCGGTCACCTGCACCACGGCGACGAAGTTTGTCCAGCTGAGAGTCACAAGATATCACAAGATATCACAAGATATCAACATGTCAAAAGTTCATCAAATCTTATTGACATGTTTTTGTTGGAAACAGCCAGTGCAATCATTTGAAAGGATTCTGTTTGCGGTGCTTCTGGGTCTATGGCTTGCCTTGCATTCGGCCATAGTTTCATCTGGATGAGGTGTCCTACGCGGCAGGGGCGGATCATAGCGAACTCTCATGATCATGGCAGATCTGTGTCAAGCCACCCTCTGGCCACTTGCGTAGTGATAGCGCTCTTCCATACATCTTGTGAATGATGACACTCGCGAACCCCTTCTACAGTTTGAATAATTACCTCGTCAGGGCCAGTCAACAAACAACCAACATACTGGGACCTACTCTGGCCTGTGTGCAGCTGTCAGCCCTTTGTTGCAGGTGCAGCGCAGCTCTTTGGCTCATTGCACCGCCGAGTGAGCATGGCAGCAAATATTGGATAGACTGATAGACAACACAATATTCAATATATTGATATGATATGTATATATATATATATATGATTATGTATATATATATATTTATATATATATATATATTTATAACCAGCCTGAGACCAACCCACTGATTGGCACTTCAAAAGCACTTCACGTCCACATGAACCGCTGTTATTCTGTCCGATTCGATCGAATTCAAAGTGAACAAAGTTTTGAAAAAAGAATTCAACAACTTTGAGCCAAAGCTCCATTTGAATGCCAGGTGGCACGAGTCTCCTCAATCCAAGATGATGACCGTTCATAAAGATCAGAAAGGAACCATTTCACTGTTAGGCAAAAACTCAAGCAAGACCTGCCAAAGGCCAAAACAATCCCGACATTCAAAGTGTCTGACTCAAGGCCGCAGAGGATCAACTGCAATCACAAACATGGAAACTGTGTTGACTACATCAGAGACTGAAAGAGCGGACTCCACTTTTGCCCAACTCTGCTATGATGCGGCATCACTTACCAGCTACAACGTAACGTGTTCAAAGCAAAAAAATAAGTCTCCTAATATATGATATGTCTCCTATGTGATGAAGCTCAAGTGATCTCAACTTTTCAGCTTTGAGTCACGCAGCTGGTAGCTTTATCAGCAAGAGATGCTTGGCTGCAGAGCCAGAGCCATTTAAATTTGGCCCTACGCAACTTTGATAACTTGGGGGACTGGATAGGTCTGCATCAGAATCCCAAACTGCGACAAGCAGGACTGGGATACAGGATACCTACGTCCAAAATCTATGCAATCACAACCTATTGGATGAGACGTTTATCCGGGAATTGTCCCAGATCTTTTAAAGGCGACATACCGGATTTGCAGTTTCACTCCGATTGTGGCCTGGGTCTATGCCTGACCTCACATCGAGCTTACACCTTCTGGATACACGGAGTCGGAGAGGATGCCGCACATGCCACAGACAGGCAAGGTTGCAGGGCCACCTTGGCAGCCAACACCTGGCACGGAACAAAATCTGGTGACAGAAGTTCTGACAAAAGCTTCAAAACAGCTTCAAGAACCATTCTCGAATCCATTCGACTCTGTGTCAGACTCATTCGACATCCAACAGCTGTGGCCTTGCTTGGGATCATAGTCTGTGCCACAGTAGCCCTCCTCGCCCTTGTCGGAGGAATGTCGCTGCACGCGGATGAAGCCCTTCTCACCCCACCACCTCAAAATGACCAATCGCATATCCGGAATACCCACAAATCTCAGAATCATGTAGGCTTTCTTAGACTCAAAACATATCAAAAGACGTCTGGACTAGTGACCAAAGGCAAATGTCTCTTGCGCTTGGCTTCGCTCTCCGTGTTGCACTCAACTTTCGAGCTGCACTTGTTCAGGATTCACGCACAAGAGCCAACAAATCAAACGGGATGTCTCAAAGCCCTACCTGTTCACCTGCATCAAAATTCCTCGACAAGAAGCTCACCCCAGGAGTTGCGAACCAACCAGTAGTCCTTCCGCACCTGAAACTTGTTCACATAGTAAACACGTCTTGCACCGCATGGTTTTTCAAGAATTCAAGAAAAAAAATCAATGACATTCTCTGGTTCGGTCGGCCGGAGCAGTTGTAAAATTGCAACTCAGTCGCAGAGGAATCATGGCCGTAGCCAACAAGGAGAACAGCGTGGTTCACAGTAGCATCCCTTCCGAGCCATGCCAAATGAGTCGCAAATGACTTGCAAATGAGGGGCAAGAGGAAACCAATGGACCAAAACACAAAAAAAAACAAGCTGGAATCCTGGCACCACAATCAAAACCAGCACTGGGTCAAATTTTTGGGAAAAAAAAAACTTTTCGGACAAAGGTGTTTCTGACGTTCTCTGGGCTTCTTCAGTTGATGACTCGGATGACTCAAATGACTGGGATGTCTACTGCTCTTGGCTTGGAATGTCTTGGAATGTCTTGGTTCCGTCTTCGTTTCTGCCTTCGGCAACCGTCAAAGACGCCCGACTCATAGTTGCTCCAGGGTTCGCCGTCCACAGAGACAACCACTGGGCCCTGACAGTTGAAGAGCTCACTTGCCGCGCCAGTGGCAGGACACTCGTGAAAACATGGGAAACCTGAAACCGAAGGACCCGAAGGACCTGATACCTTTCAGGCCTTTCAAGGCAAAAACTCCCAGAAACTGACCATAGCAGCGCCTCTTGGATTGCCATCATCAAAGGGTTGAGTTCATTGACTGGAAGCCTGACAAAGCCTGCCAGGATCATGTGAGGTCAAAAAAAATATCGGGTTGGCAGGATAGAAACGCTGCTTTTTTGGAGGTTGAAAGCAGTGGAACTGAAAAGCTAAAAACAATAAACACGAGCTCTGAAAGCCCCTCGAAACCTTTGACTCCTCCAATGTCACAAGTGCATCCAAGTGGCTGCTGGCCTTCACAACCTTGGCAGCTTCAACGTAAACGCTAAACGTTAGCATTAACACATTGTTTCGAAGATGTTACCTTTGATGCTGCCACATTCCGTTTCTTGCAGTCTTTGTCTTCAGTGCTTATTCTGATTGTTGCTGTTTGTTGATTTCCATTCTTCGGTTTCTTCGCTGTCGTGATGTTCCTTCCGTAAACTGCAGAGATCGGACGCTGTTCCATTGGCATCACCGGCACGCCCAAAAAACGTCCGAGCAGCTGCTGAACGCATGCCTGTTTGGCAACTTCCGGTCGATTCAACATCTCCCTGGTAGGAAGTTCTTGCCTCAATCCGCTCAGTCTGTTGCTTCATGGGAGACTAAACAGATGTAGTGATTCACTGCTTAAGGCAAGTCACCCCAAGGGTATAAACCTAGAATATCTTAATATAAACAATATGAACCACCTGGTACAAAACTGTTTTTCACCTTTATCTCGTAGCACTTGGATTCCTGGTTAATTGCCGCCAACCTTTCATATCCTGCCTATACGACCAAAAACCCAAGAAAGGACTACTGTACTGCGGGAAAAGGTATGACCAGTGGCTCGAATAGGTTTAGGTTTCACGGGTGTTTCTCCGTACTATTCTGCATGTCCACAGGCAGAAAAACACGACTTCAATAAGTCAGATTATCCAAATCCAGCGTTCGGTCATTTTGAAATCGCCCAAGTTGGTTTGGAGGGTCCGGTATGCCGATATACTACCAAAATGGCCATTTAATAGCAATAGGCAATAGGTAAAATCTGGGAAAAATCAAAAACTGATTAACATCATTCAACATGTTCAACAATGAACAGGATGGCAACAATGGCAATGGCTTTCCATAAAGTTCAGCTGTGGATCGGAAAGACCGTGCTGCGCAACGTATTGGAAGGCAAGTTCGCCAGTAGCTCCAGCACATCCACCGTCGCCACCTACAGAAATTCTGAAGCCATGCACGACAGGCCATGATAGGCCATGACAGGTCGGGAAGTCACACGGCTGGAGCACCGCATAACCCCGCATGCAATTTCACTTCTTGATACGAGTTTTTGATTTGAATCCTCTAGGGGAACTTTTACTGCTGAATCCTTAAACAGATTGACCATTGCGCGCATAATACACTGTGGATCAAGTAGTTCAAGTAGTTTTGGTCTCTTTGTGCATTGCATGTTCAAGAGATACCATGTGAGTTGGAAGTGAGAAGCAAGCCATCGCGATCTTCTGCACAGCAATCTAAACATCAATGCCAAGTGTCCACAATGCTGAGGATTCTCGACGCAATCCTTGCATTCAACAACATAGAAGCATATAAAAGCTGTCACGCAGGCTTGCAACTCCAACAATGTGCAACCCATGAGTTTGCTAAGTTGTCAGATGTTATTAGGATTTAGAGAAAATCAGCATTTGGCTGTGGTTTCATTCGCCGGTGCAGCAACGAGAAACTAGGGTTGGACTAGCAGCCAAGACACCAGCAATTCCTTGTAAGACAGCATGCTTGGCGCTTGTTTATGCGCGATTTCCGCCTTACAAGAAGCAGAATGGAGTCAACAAATCAAACAGTGAACAGAGTATTGAGCAAATAAAGAAGATTCAAGAACCATGGCACCTATGAACACCTATGGGCGTGTTCGTCTTGTGCAATTTCGTGTTTTTCATGGTTCCTATCTACATCACATTGGCGCACGTAACAACCAATTCCTATTTATGTTTGTTCAGAATGGAGCGCACCAAAGAAATCCCTGTAGAATCAACAAAACTCTCAAAAAGACAAAGACATCCAAATGTCAAGAAAATCCTGAATTAAAGGCTGTGGCACTCGCATTTCCAAAGCTCCAGTTGCCGCTACTGCCCAGCAGGATCCACAAGATCCCTGATCGATGAAGTACCTGATTCCCCGCAGGTTCGCGTTCCCACGCGTTCCCAGGCGTTCCCACGCGTTCCCACGCGTTCCCACGTGTTTCGGACAAGGTGACCTCCAAACACGACACATTTAAAGACGTTTTGGACCTCATCGTGTTGCCATCCCAGATCATACCATGAAAGTCAATGGAAGTCCATAAATCTGTTTCTAAATCATCTGCTGATTCTGTCCAGCAGCTTTCCGGTGTGGGTCTGCGCGGCCCAATCGATGGACTTTGCAAACTGCGAAATCTGTGCGAACGACGTACTTCGTGTGCTGTTCCACCATCTCAGCTGTGCAGTGCTGCAATCCGCTTCAGGTGAAATCATTGCGCAATCCCAAGAACAATTTGAAAACATTGTGAAATCATTGCTAGCATCTGACACTATGTGGATTCAAAGCAGCAAAGCGATTTGATTTCAAATGTCACTGTTCGCCTCTTGCCTTCGAGTCACGTGCCCGTTCGCTTGAAACCCAAGCGACTGCGAAACTCTTCTGGAGTGTGATCCTCAGCAACGTCTGCTTCAAATCCTGGAAACGTGAAAACATGTTTCTGACTGTTTCTGTATCTCTTCACAAAATGCTACACTATCTGTGCGTTTTATTTACACTAGTCCACAAATTCCAGACGCTCTGTAGTTGTTTGTTGCAAGGGCCTGGGCTGACATCCTTGTGATTTGGTGACTATTGTTCTTCACTATCGTCGAATGCCACTATCGTTACATCTTTGCAAGGCTTATACCAGGTGCCACATCTGTTGTACATGTTTTCAAACTAGTCCAATGGAGGGATCGAAAACACAGTGACATCAACAACGGTCCGAAGCAGTGCTGTTGAAGGGAAGGTTGAAAACACGCAGTAGTCAGCAATGTTTTGCGGTTCTCAAACTGCTCAACACCACATCTCTGGTGCTTTTTCACATGTTCACCTTGAGTAAGTACAGAAAAAATTGATCCATGACCTTGCTGTGTTAAGGTGCATGTTTCCAAGCCCTCCCTCTTGCAAGATGAAAAAACCCTTCATCAAGTTCATCAAAGCAGACTGGGAATCCGATTTCGTCCCCCACACTGTTCAGCTAAATCTGCGCCAACAGCGCAAAAGTCACGGCGTTGTTGGGGTCTTTGTTTCTTCACAAATCGTTCTTGCCTAGGTTCTGCGAAGCGATTGAGCCCAGCAGTCCAGGAGCCTCAGGGTATGGGTAGACCGCAAGATAAAGGGAAGTTTCAAAGAAGTATGAATCAGCAAATCTATAGCTCAACATCCAAATCACATGAATTTTGGGCTTCATGTGACCATTTTCAGGGAATGCATCATATGCATCATGCAAAAAACACCATTGCTGGCCCGGTCACGCTGCATTTTGCTGTTCTGTGCCGACACCTTTGCGACGGAATGCGCAAAAGCTGCCAGACGCTCTGTTCGCGCCACAGTGTCGCTGGTGCGGGCCACACCTGGACAACAAAGTATTGACAAAGCCCTCTGTATACCCGGTATACCCTCATGCAAACCTCTTGCAAATCAATACAGATACTATCACAGAATACCTGTGAAAAAAACCCATGGTTTCCCACTGAAAACGATCTATATAGGCTCAGTTTTCCATATTGACCTCATTTCCTGAAACGTAAACACGTCTGAATGACGATCCCGATGAAACATGATGAAACCAGCGCATGTTGCGTTTGCTCATCCTTGGACAGTCCATCAAGTCCAAGAGGCCATGCTGTGCCAAGAATGCTGCCTTAGTGGCACAAGACGGCACCAGTTCCCAGTGCTGACGCCAGGTTAGCGGATTTTTTTTTGTTTCATGGTTTTGTGTTCCTCAATGGGCATGCATCTGGAAATGTCCAAGTTTCAACATTTCCACACCTGTGAAACCTTTCGCAAAAATCCATGCGACCTGGAGACCTGGAGGTTTGGGGGTGTCATTAGGAGGAAAAAAAACAAATTGTTAAAACCTTCGTGCCAAAGAGCATAAGAACGCTCCAGTGAAGCTGATGATGCGAAACTGTCAGAAATCTCGACTGATGACCTACGAGCACGGCGTTTAGTGAAGATTGACACCAAATTTGTTGCGATGTACCAAAAACTCTGCAATGCATTGTGATGACATATCCAAGAGTTGAACAGCAAATTTACTCAAGAACGACTGCACGCTTTGCAATGGGTCACCCTACCGGCAAAAAAGATCGTACTGTATGAGTCGATATTTTCCGCAACAGTTTTGTTGGCAATTGAAATCATGAAAGTGGCAAGGCACGGCACTCGGACAAAATGCAAATATGATCATATGTATCTAAAATGTGCGTTGAAAAAACCCGAGGAGAACACTCAAAGTGTTTGGAAGTCATCGCATCATATCGCATCTCCATGCACCAGGGCCTGAGCTTTGAACAAGCTGCTGTACCAATCAGCAACGCCAGAAGTTTCATGGCCTCGGTCATCTTCAACACCCCCGGTTCCCATCAAACGGTGGCGCAACAATCAGAAAAGGAGTTGGTTAATTCATCCTCGGATAGCCCTTCTAAACAAAAGGAAAAATGGGCAAAACCGCAAACAAAATGTTTGTTTGGGACACGGTGAATTGAGGCTCCAACACTCTGGGTGGATCTTCGTTAAGCAGGACAAGAGTTTTTAGCTCTCCAGGCGTTGCAAATTTGCAACCCTCGCTTTGAGCCAGGGCGTTTGCAATTGTTTTCACCCCCTGTGTACCTGTTTGCCAGCTGCGTTTGCCAGCTGCGTTTGCCAGCTGCGTTTGCCAGCTGCGTTTGCCAGCTGCGTTTGCCAGCTGCGTTTACCAGGTGTTTGCAATCTACTGCGTGAAGTTGTTATGGCAAGCAATCATCTTGGTTTGGGCACATGACCAACGGTTCCATGATTTGCAAACAGGCGCAGCTCCGCATAGAATATCATGAACAGTCACAACCCCGGCAAACCCTGATCAATATAAATATGGCATTTTTACACCCAATGCATGAGCAAATTCAAAATAGTGTATTGCAATGTATTTGGGGCCAAATGTGCTTGATTTGGGACTCGGAATCTCTGATCTCTGCTATTTTTCCTTGCAAAGAAACACTTGGTCTGACATGTTGAATTGTTGTGTTCCGAATGCTGTACCCCATCTTAAAACACTGCAAAAAGAAACTAGCAACCTTGATCCTTGAAAAAAACACGCATGGTTACATTTTCGGGCCATGCCACCCACCAAGAAATGGGATTCACAAACAAAACTTGAATTTTTCCCTAGGGAGCATATATTTCCAACATCTCCCAACAATTTGGTCCAAATCGATTAATTCCACCGTAAAGGGGGCAATCCCAGACCTCAAGTCCTTCAGAGAGGCATATGAAACTTGAGCGTGAGACCTCTGTGCCCGCCAAACGTAAATGTTTGCCTCATCCTTTTTGCAACCTTTAAGCCGTTGTCAAATTATTTGATATTTTCATGTTTGTTGGTACTTTATATATTCTTTGGTTACAAAGAAGATGTCGGAAGGCATGTCCAAAAAATTCACCTTGAAACATGTGCTGCAAAATATGTGAAACAAATCATGTTAAAATCAAGATTCATGTCACGTTGTTTGCCACAATACAAGTGAAGGGACATATTTTCAACTATGACAGAAGCCTGTAAAAACAACTAGGATATGGGCAAATTGACCTGCAAGCGTCATGAAACTGCAAATTCTACCTGTGTGCCACATCAGATGTGACATTTAATATTGCAATTCGAAGCAATGTCAAACCGTTTGTCGTGATTTATGTTAATGAAAGGATATGAATTGAAGGCAAAATCCACGTTGCCAACCGCAATGAACCGAGTAGGAAGGAGTCGAACAACTAACCCATGCCCCGGACTGCCATGCATTGAGTTCGTCTTCCCAAACAGTGCAAAACAACGCCGTGTCCAGTGGGCAACTGGTCCTTGGGCATTGGTTACCTTGCAGGTGTCCTGTTCGCAGATGTGCAAAGCATTGCCACCTCTCCCACACGGATTGGATGGTAATGCGCTTTGAGGCAACATGGCAAAAACCACAAACCACAGCATTGCTCACTCTGCATGACTGAACGTCCAAATCATCCAGCGTTTTGTTCCATTTAGTCGCAATTACGTTTGCCTTGGTTTCGTATGCGCCATGCCCAAGAGGGAACCTTGGCGAAATGGACTACGGATCCGCAAAAAACCTATGGTGCAAATAATCATGATTTGGCATTGTGATGCAGACAGTTGCTGACTGAACCAAAAGCTTTGTGCAAACAGTTGCCTGGGCTGAGGTCCGAATGCTGAAGCGCGCTGATCCAACACTTCCGCTACCGGAAACAGAGTTTCCGACCTGTGAGGTTGACGGCTTTCATTTGCCAAGGAGTCCGTTGCCGATGTCAGATCTTGTTGCGGCTGGGAATGCCAAATGCAAGATGTTGTTGGTAGATGCGTCCTTTGGTGTTGAAATACCAGGGACAATACGGTCAATGGATGACTTTTACTTGCGAGATGCCGAAGGGGCCCATCCAGAAGATCGGTACGGCATCGGCAACGCTGTCAATTTGCATTGGCAACGCTGTCAGACATGAAAGATACAATGGAACAGGAAAGTGCCATGGACAGCGCAAGCAACACCTGATGCCAGTTCTATCTAAAATTTGTCGTTTTGAGAGAACAAGTGCACACTGTGTGTGTGCGCATTTGCAGTGACACCGTGTGATGCTTCAAAGAGGCCCACTGTTTGCAAAAGGTTGGCTAGCAGCAATCACTGTGACCCAACTTAGGCCACTCAATGATTGGACGACCCTGAATGAATCAATCCTTGCTTGGATCACCTGACATGTCAATTGACATTTCTCTAGCACTTGCATGAAGCATTAACCAATCTGATTTGCTTTGCGTCTGGCTCAGCAGAAAGGCATCAGCAGAAAACACATGCCCAGTGAATCGGGTGATGCCTAGACCTTTTTATACATCCGAGCCTGGGGTGAAAAGCTGCCGGGCATTTGCTCTGATGTCCGTTGCAGTCGGATGCAGATGAGGTAACGGCAGGTGCTGGATAAGTATTCATGTCGGTTGGTGTGGAGAAGCTCTTCAATTGAGGTAATTAATGAATGCCACCTGTCAATTCAAGTCATTGAATGATGCTGAGTTGCTGCGCTGCTGAACACAGTTTGCAAACTTCAAAGCGGCGAAGCTCATGGCGAAAAAAATGAATTTACTAAAGCCACTTCAGGAGCTGCGCTGTTCAACCCCAAATGAAATCTGAAATCGCTGGCCCTGCAGGACACTCAGTCATAATGCCGCGCTCGCGCCACAGAATAAATTTTTCAATTTTCTTGAAGGCGTGCAGCACGTAACGAATATAGCTTTGGCCGCAGTCGCGCACCACTTTGTGATCATAACGTTCAAGCGCTGTGCCTGCCACGCGAAATGATTTTGAGCTGCAGAAAGTGCTGCCCTGGCCACACGAAAACAATCTTAGCGTGCTTCAAACGTTGCCCCTACCACGCGAAATGAACTTCTTAGCTGCGGAAAGCGCCGCCTTGGAATGATGAGTAATTTGGGTCACCGAATCTGCCCGCCGCATGTTGTTAACCAACCGTGCGGCGCCTGCCTCACCAAAACCGAAACAATGATAACATGATCCAGCCGTCGCGCCTCCCATGACTCTGTAATCACTCTAATCACAACGCTTTGCGTAACCCATCACTGCAGCTGCAATTCTGTGAATTGTTCACAACCGGCCTGTCAGCAGCGACCATGTCAGCAGCAGGTACACCAGGTTGATACAAATTTGTTTCGATGAGAACTGCTTGAGCCAGCACCTTGCAAGACGCTGTCAGGTTGATTTGATTGCAGCCGCAGCAAAACTTTGCTTTGCTGGTCTTTTGATCAAAAAACGTCGCCAAAATTACGGCTGCCAAATGACCCCCTTCTTTGGGGTTCCAAACGCGTTCCCTGAAAGTATATGCTTCCAAGTTTTGGAAAAAACATGGCATAGGTTTGATGGGCGCATTGTTGCTTGTGCCACACGGATGCAAATTGCGCTTAGGTAAGCCAATTTGTTTGGATACTTGGCCGGAGAGCAAGCTCATGCAATTCTCGTGTCTTATTTCCATCAAAAACCAAGACTGGCATTCGCCCAAGGCACAAACATTCACTAAAGTGAATACCACTTTTTTTGCTCGGAATAAGCGCACGCTGGCACAAGGCCTGTGTCACTTGTTAGTTGAATGAAACGAACCAGAAAACAACAAAAATGAAATGACAAACGCCCGGCGCTCAGTACAGGTCCGAGAGGAAGAGGTGCCGAAAGCCATCCGATAGCCATCTGAAGAAATCCNAACAACAAAAATGAAATGACAAACGCCCGGCGCTCAGTACAGGTCCGAGAGGAAGAGGTGCCGAAAGCCATCCGATAGCCATCTGAAGAAATCCAGAGGTATAAAAAAGGACCTCAGTCATCAAAGACGCCAGTTGTCAGCAGATCGCCATCAGGAGAGCACTCAGCATAGGTAGCGTAGGTGTTCAGAATCGACCACCACTTCCGGAGGCACAGTAGTCCAATGTGCCCGGGCTCCAGCTCCCGCGCCCAGCGGGAAGGAGTGGCAGAAAATTTGGGACTACTGACCTCGTTCTCAGACACAATCGTTGACATTACTGTTGACAAAACTGATAACAGTCAACAGTTACCCCAGTCATCTTGTCGCCAGTTGCAGCTAAGTCATTTGAAAATTGTAAATAGTAAGTCATCAGCTGATCGACTCATATTCCAAAAC
>BGPT01001806.1:45095-59456 GCA_003297045.1 Symbiodinium sp. clade C Y103 | reverse complement strand
CTTACTTTTTTCGCCAAAGGAGGGATTGTCTATGGCCTTCTGTTCTTCCTTGCGCTCATCAGGAAACAAGGCACTAATTTGTTCGTGAACTTCCGGCAGCAAACACATGGGGAAGTGCACGTTGAAGTCTGTAGAAGGGAGTCTGAGCGGTGCTTCCTGTTGAGCCAACTTTGCTGTAAGGATTCCATCAATTGTTTTGGGGTGCACTCTGTGTTGTCTCCCTTGCTTTTTCACAAGTAGGTGTTCATATCCTTTAAGGACTGCCATGTGCAGAGAAGACTCCCAAAACGGCGTAGACGCGAGTAGTATCCACTTCTCATGTTCCCTTCGTNTAAGGACTGCCATGTGCAGAGAAGACTCCCAAAACGGCGTAGACGCGAGTAGTATCCACTTCTCATGTTCCCTTCGTATGGGATGGTCTTTTCCAATGAACTTGAACACTTTGGCAAGGAGACGTGCNGCAGCGGCATATGGAGAATTTCCATATTTGACTTAGGCTTGCAAGGTTAAAGGAGAGTCGAGCTAAGGGGTACGCCGGAGAGACAGTCGACAGTAATTCTTGCCAAGCTGCAGGTCTATCCTCTACGCCTAAGATACACGCTAGGAGCGCCGAAACTGTGGTATATAGCCGGTCTGAGATGAGACTCACAGAATTTATGGGCTTGAAATAACTGTGCTCCAGGGAGTGATTTTGCCACCATTGTCCCTTCTATAGAGGTGAGCAGGGCAAGCGCAGCTTGTTCAAAGGTTCCTCTGNTGTGCTCCAGGGAGTGATTTTGCCACCATTGTCCCTTCTATAGAGGTGAGCAGGGCAAGCGCAGCTTGTTCAAAGGTTCCTCTGGCCCATCTATTGAAGGGTGGTTGTCTGGTACGCCCCTGCGCATCTAAGTTCTCATTGGAGGCTGTTCTCGGCCATGGTTGTCCTGGACGCCAATTGTCTGGGATTGGCCAGTACGCTTTAATAGCAAATTCACCATAAATTGCCCAGATGGATAATAGGTCGAGATTAGTATCTGCACGGACTCCTAGGAATGGGGTGAGCAATAACCCGCTCTTAACAGCTATTGTTGGATTGTCGGGATATGTCGACCCCTTCAGGAGATCCTCCCTCTTCTTTTTCAAGCTTTGCACAATATCATTGGGTGATAGTTGGTGCATATAGGGGCCTTTGGTGGGCATATTTCCTGGCTGCAGGTCACTGATTCCGACAACAAAGCCTGCATTGTACTCGTGGAACTCCTTTGTGACCAGTAGTATGCTGGTTCTCTTAATTTGATTGGTGTCCCTGAATGCAGGTAATGCTCTTTCAGGCTGTTCCTGGGTCGGTTCAGCGCTTGCTGGTCGTCCTTGCAGACTTTGCAAGGTTGGCTGCATGTTCGCGATCCTTACCAATTCTGGGATTTCGTACAAAGACACTGGTACACAATCGTTATCCACTAACACGAGGTGTGGATAGGGATACATGTGTCTAGGCATCTCTAGGACAAAGACTCCAGCCCAGATATATGGTATCAGGTGGAGTCCATTTCGGTCATTGGCTTCTATCCATACGACATCCGTCTTTTCGCCTTCNTAGGACAAAGACTCCAGCCCAGATATATGGTATCAGGTGGAGTCCATTTCGGTCATTGGCTTCTATCCATACGACATCCGTCTTTTCGCCTTCAGGTCCTATGAGGTTTCTCCTGCTTTGCCACCAAGGGGCGAAGGCTGGCCAATGCTGCACCCACCCTCTCCGGTGGTCTACTGTCTACAATAATGTAGACTGTGTGCATGCTAGTGAACACTGCCTCTAAAGATTGTAGGGCTTCCGCTACTTGGGTTAGGCATGGGCCCTGTGGCACTCCTGCATGCTTATAGCTATGCACTAGCTTAGTTNTCTAAAGATTGTAGGGCTTCCGCTACTTGGGTTAGGCATGGGCCCTGTGGCACTCCTGCATGCTTATAGCTATGCACTAGCTTAGTTCCGTGGCAAGTAATGTCATCATAGACAGCTGGCGGGAGTTTATGATCCATGCCCATTGTAATTGGGATTGGATGTGGGGAAGAGAGAGCCATTTGCACCTCAGACTTCATATAGGGAGCCATTACCGGATCTTCAATGTCCCCATTCCACCGGTGAGCAAGCCTAGGCATCGGCCACACCATGNGTTGGAAATTCCCTCCCTTCATCATCAGTTACTTCTTCTGACGAGTCCGAGGAGACTATCATTACATTAGTGTCCGAAGCCATGGGCTCGTCCCCCATGTGAGTGGCAACCTCCGAGCAACCACTTGGGGGGTGCTGACCGCCTCCGAGCAACCAGCACTGTACTCACGGCTTTAGGCTGCTAATACTTTATGCGGGGCGCTCCATGTGCGTGGGGATAAGAGAGGACTTTCCTAGTCTCTGAGTGAAGTTTGAATAAGGGCTGATGCACTTGGAAGACTGTAACCAGCACATAGTTTCAGGACTGAGTAAGGGAAGCCTAGGGGCAGAGGAGGCAACCAAAGGGCATTGAATCAATATTCAACATGTTTGACAAGATAATGAGATAACTAGTTTGCTCTTATTGGCATGACTTTGTTACCTCTTGATTTTGAGCCAAAATGTTCAGGTTGAGGCAGTCACTTCATGCATGTAGTGTTGTGTATGTTCCCCCNTCTTATTGGCATGACTTTGTTACCTCTTGATTTTGAGCCAAAATGTTCAGGTTGAGGCAGTCACTTCATGCATGTAGTGTTGTGTATGTTCCCCCTCCAATGGGGATGTGCATGACAGGTTTTTATGACACCCTTGCTGCAATTGGGTTTCATAGAAGATCATGCGACTTGCTTTGCCTTTTGTTTTTCTCTCAGATCAGTCGCACTGTCTAGTCGTCTTCCCGATTACTGGCCAAAACTACACAGCTGGCCTGTGATACTCTGCGAGGTTGACTTAAATTGCCATGTCAAGGTCCTGATAGTCATCGTGCAATCCGAAGAATACAGGATGTGCTTCCAGGGCTGCTCGCGCTGAGGAGTTGGCTTCCTGTAGCTCCTTATTTAATGCTTGCGCCACCGGTACTCTATTGGAGGCTTGCATTGCAGCATGAAGTTGACTTTGGATTGCTGCGAGGGTGTGCTTTGACACTGCCTCAAGCGAATTNCCGGTACTCTATTGGAGGCTTGCATTGCAGCATGAAGTTGACTTTGGATTGCTGCGAGGGTGTGCTTTGACACTGCCTCAAGCGAATTGGAATGCCTTTCACCCAACGATGAGATCTGCCCAGCTGCCTTTCCGCCACTCGTTTTCACAGGAGGTACAGCCACAGGTCTTGATTGTCGCTCCATAGTGGCTGTGCCATTCTCAAGCGTAAACTTGGTATTGATAGGTGGCATACTGAGTACCTTTGCTTGGTGGTGGTTGAGGTGCCAGGCGAATCTCCTTAGCTCTTCAACATAGTTCGACCCAATGGTAGCTCCTGTGATGTGGACCTTGTAGTGATTTTGTCTGAAAGGATAGTAGTCAACGTTCTCTATCTTCAGGTAAATGCGCTGCAGAACAGCCGGGTACATTTGCAGCGTGCCCCAATTCGGAGGAAAGTTTTGGGAAGTGAGGTCCTTAGCCCAAGTGAAAAAGTGTCTCACATATAGGGTGCGCACGTCCTCTTCATCCCATTCCAGGAGAACTTCCAGATCGTAATAAGGGACATCATCGTGCTCCCAGTATTTCAGTAAGTGATTCAGGTTGACATCCTCTCCTTTGTTCGTTATTCGAGCCTTGATCGCATCCGCGTCCNCGTGCTCCCAGTATTTCAGTAAGTGATTCAGGTTGACATCCTCTCCTTTGTTCGTTATTCGAGCCTTGATCGCATCCGCGTCCATGGCCCTTTAGCTTAAGTATAGGCTATGTTCGTGCAACTCGGTCAGGACCAGGCAACCTCCGAGCAACCTGGTAGGACCGTTTAGAGAAAAGCTACCTTAGTGAAAGTTTGTGTATTCAGAAACTGTAGTTTAGTAATTTAGTAACATTGGCATAGTGAATTATTTAGCCCAGAGGGCCTTAGTAGGATCATCCAGTGTGGGCCTGTAGAGGCATGTAATAGCGATATGGTAGCTTGGGATGTTTATGTTCACCAGAGGATGACCTGAGCCGAAAGCACCTTCAAAAGGACAAATGTTCAGGTGAGTTGTCAAAAGTGGCAAAGTGTTGTTATGAGTGACTGCCACTGTCCTTAGGTTTTGATTGAATTTCTTCAAGGTTCTCGCGCTCCTTTTTATCATCCATGAGCCATATCTGCTTCTGTGCATATAAATGGCTTACCAGCCTTTTCAAAAACATTGANGGTTCTCGCGCTCCTTTTTATCATCCATGAGCCATATCTGCTTCTGTGCATATAAATGGCTTACCAGCCTTTTCAAAAACATTGAGCTCATTCAGTTCCGGTTCTAGGGGCGTGATGTTGCTTCCGGTCTCTTCAGGGTTGGCTCTGTGCGCTCAGTTGGGCATTAAGGATTGCCTGCACTCTGTCTTTTACCTCAGCAAGGTCCGCTTTCACGTTTTCAAGCTCCTGGGAAGTGTCAGCCGACTGTAGAGCACTCTGTAAGTGGACCCAAATTCGACCTAGTGCTAGGTCTGCTGGGGCTGAGTACATTCTGTTCGCCACTGGTACTGACACTGATGTCGCCGAGGGAGGGATGGACCTTCTTATCATGGTTGACATGCCTGTATCGAAATGGATCTGCTCGTTGAGGGTCTCGATGTTGAGGGCATTCGTTTCATGATATGCTACATGCCAAGCTAGGCGGTTCGTCTCTCCTGTATTGTCCCCACTAATTGTTGCTCCACTGGTATGTACTAGGATTGAGTGCTGCTGGAAGGGGTAGTACTTAAAACCAGTGCAATGCAAACTGACACGGTGCAGTATAGTTGGTAATGTTGCTAGCCCTCCCCATCCAGGGGGAAGGTCTACTGCATAGAGTTCACTGTCAACTGCAAAGAAGTGTTTGCAATAGAGCTGCTCTAGTCCCTGTGGCGTGGGCCATACTAGTATGAACTCCAGCGTGTAGTACGGAACATCTTTATGGTAATGGTGGTGTACCAAGTGGCTCACATTAATATCGCCATCCCTTGGGGCGTACACCGTGATTGGCTGCTCTTGAGTGCAGTTGGCGTCCGCTGTCGGTTGGCTCATCAGAGTAGAGCTTTGTTCCATGGCTGAACCTACTCGGATGGCTACGTCACACTGTTGATCCAGGCAACCTCCGAGCAACCTGGCAAGACAGTGGACGTTAAATATGGTGGTATTCTGATCTTTGCTTTGCAAAAATTTCATTCAGCAACTCAACCTCAAAGATTTAGATTTATAGTTATGCCTTTATGCCAAGGTTAAAATGCAACACTGGTAGTTTCACAACCTGGATTCTTCTGAGCCAAAAGGATCATGGAACGAGTGCAGAAGACGGATCAGTATACAGTGTTATACAGGTCGTCAACAGAGCGGTATTTTCGCTTTATGCTCTTAAGCAGATCACGGTCAGCTCAACAACTGTTAGAGAGAGGTAGCGATGTGATGGGTTTTTGCGCCTGTTCATACATAAAGCATTGCAGCAGCCTCCCCATTTTCAACATTCCTGCACATTATTTCTCCAGACCTACCTGTATCTGCACCAATAAGGCTTTGGCTACTCTAGCAGCTGGCCTCATCTCCTCAGGAAAATGAGATGTCTCCTTGTTGGAAGCATCTGGTACATACAGCATATCAGTAAGATGCGCTATGGAGCTTGTAATCTCTCGATGTTGCTTGGCTCTCTGCCTAATCCACGGCTCCCCTTGGTGAGATACTTCCTGCGAGTTGTCCTTTGCGGCATTGTCAAGCGACGCCTCTTTTGTTAGCTCCGACTGGCACAGGAGCAAGGCTAAATGTGCANCCTTTGCGGCATTGTCAAGCGACGCCTCTTTTGTTAGCTCCGACTGGCACAGGAGCAAGGCTAAATGTGCAATCTTGGCATAGCTGAAGGAGGGAGGTGTAGTGCTCATCTGCGAAGACTCTGCACTTGCTTGCATCAATTCCTGAACTTTGTAGATTGCTTCCTCCAGTTTCCCCTTAACTTCCATCCTCATGGAAACTTGATCTGATACCGTACTTGCTGCTCCAGGCTGATCTCCCATGGCTCGTAGAAAGAAGTCTCTTTCTACTTTCCTTGGTTACTCAGCGTAGCTATGGCAGTATGATTATCAGGAGAGTTGGTAGAATTTTATCATTCTTATCATGTGTATCAACGTTCCTGAGGCATCTGCCATGTACCTTTCGCTGCATATTATTGTCGTGGTGAGCTGTTGCATCACAATTATGTAGGTATGATACGGCACGGTTTCAAAGACCGCCTCCGGATAATCTACTACACAGGTAACGCCAGTGGGCATTGGTCAAGGTTATTTGTGCTGCACTCCGTGCAATTTCGCTTGTATGGTCTTGAGCCAATGAAGGATCTGGCAGATGAATGTCAGCAACGGATGGTCTGAGAGCGTTTCAAGATCCTGTTTCATTTCCTGCACTTAAATTGATTCATAGGTTAATGTCGACGCTCTTTTTAAGCTGGCTGCCTTAGCATCGGTTAGTGTCGTCAGGTGTAGCAAGTTGTCTAGATTACGTTGTGGATTCCCTCCTCTCTTTCGTGGATCTCGAGGACGAAAGCTTCCGGCGTAACTTCCCGTTGGTTCATCACCTGCATGATGGTCTCATTGGCTGAGAGGTTATACTTGAGCTCTCTTTTGGAGGGATAGAACGCGATGCGCATAGCAATGACCTCTGATCGTGGTCGTTGGAGCAACTCTTGTGCAAACTCCACTATGAGTCCAGTTGTGCAATTGAGCACTTCCTCCTCAATAGCAAAGGACAAAGTTTGAGTGCCAATTGAGGTGCGGTGCACTACCCATAATTGTTTGGCTTCAATGGGAACTGGTACATCACAGAGTATCGCTAGCTCTTGCTCGATGACACCCAGAAAGCGCGGTTCAATAGATGTGGTCGAGGCCATGGGTAGAGATTATCACACTGTGTGGTACTAAATTTTGCTTCGTGTATATGTATTGCGGCGATTTACTTTGAGTTTCCCCACAAAATTAGTGGGGATACACAGCACTCTTATGGGGTAATGGGTAGTGAAGCCTAATGCTGGCAGTCTGTCGCAGGCAACCTCCGAGCAACCTGCTGCATGACCGCCTTTGTGAGTGCTACTGCTTAAAAAATCTTCCTGCATAAGGTCGAGAATCTGTCCAGTTTGAGCTGAGAGGGATCGTGCTGCAGTGTGGAATTATTTCAGTGTCATGGGTGCAATGTGCAAATGTGGTTGACTGTGGCTACTGCGATAAGACGTTAAAAAGCCTCGTTTCTTTGCACAGCTGTGTCTGTCACTTCTCCTAACGCTGACTCTGTACACGGAGCTGTACCGATAAGACTGATGCTCGGTTCAGTCAAGGCTATCAAGGCAGCTAAGTGCCTTGCTATGGTCAAGTTCCTCAAAATACATCGTGGATGACCTAGTGCTTGGTAACCAATGGCCTCGATCTCCTGGACAAGCGTGGCGACAGTGGAGTGCTCTTGGACTGCTCTCATGGACAAATTGTGCAAACCTTAGGATGGCAGGCTGGCCCTTGTGTACTGCATGCTTGTCGCCATGTTTAGGAGGTACTGGAAAATTGTCAGATTGGACTAGAAGCCATAGAATAATCAGCCCAGCCGGTGTCAACATAGTGCATCTNTAATGTCCTTCTGCACACCGGGCAGACATGAATTTTGCCTTGCTCCTCCAGTGCGCTGTTGCATGCCACACAAACTTTCTGTTGACGGGCAGTCTGATTAAGTATAAATTCTCTCATGCGAGCTGCCCAGAGAGGCCAGTGTGGTTCTGAGGATAATCTTCCTGGTTCCATTGACTTCAATACTCTATGGGCCAGCCACTGCAGCTCAGTGCCATAACTGTCATTTTGGGCCTCTTCGCTCCGACACCTGGCTAGTTCTACCTGCAGTTCTAGCAGTTTGACGGCTGCGCTAAGGTGGTTTTTGCTCTTTTCAATCTCTTCTGTGTCTTCAGGGAANACCTGCAGTTCTAGCAGTTTGACGGCTGCGCTAAGGTGGTTTTTGCTCTTTTCAATCTCTTCTGTGTCTTCAGGGAAGTACCCTAGTGGGACTTCTTCACGGAGGTCAAGTAGCACCACTACGTCCGTCAAAGTGTCATAAAGACTGTCCAAATGTGACTGCAGTAATTTCAATCTCACCTGTGGAGTGTGAGGCGGAGTTGGTAGCCAGCTTCTCCCTTCTGCGGTGGGGACCTCTGCCATGGGCAATATATTGGATTTCGGGCTTCCGAGATTAAAGCGTGATCATTACGGAGGCAGCATACGCGTAACTTTCTCAAGGGGGGGTATAAGTTACTTCCCCCGCCAGAACCAGGCAACCTCCGAGCAACCTGGGTTTATTCTGGCATGGGGGAAGGGATGCTACTTGAGCCACAAATGCGGCAGGACTGAGACTTTTCCAAGGTATGCGATCACTGCACGATGCCGCTGAAGTAATGCTATGTATGATATCATTCATGTCAACTTAATTTCATCCATGTAAGCACGCGGCTTTTCCAACTGTTAGGGACGCACCGGAACTAGATCAGGCTCCCAGGTGTCTTCCCAGCTATGCTCCTCCAGGTGCAGATTCTGCCCTGGCTATGAACAGGAGGCTGCGCTCAACTATCGACATCCTTGGCCTAGCATTGCTTTCTAGCACCCCAGGGGAGCTCTGGTTCTCTGGCACTAGGTTGCATGTAGAATTGATTCGCGCCTTCGCACATGGAGCTGGTGCAAGCGCTAGCACTAAAGAATCAGTGCCAGTTCCTGCTGCTGATTGGGTGACTGCTTCCTCCTCTGGGATTCCTCCTTGGCTTCCTTGGCTTTCTTGACTCTGATCATGTCGACGGAGANGTGGGACTTGGTCGAATACGCTGGCTAGCTCCAATGAGCTGGATTTGCTGCCTTTCCACTATGGCATTCATATCTTCTATCCTGTCTCTCAGCTGCGACACTGCCGCTAAAATTGCCTGAGATGCTGTCGTCAAGGCTTCTTGAACTTCCGGGTACAGGATTCGTTGTTCTTCCAAACTGCGAAGTTCTGTGTGAAGCTCTCCATGAAGGTCTAATAGGGCACCAAGGCGGCTCGACAGGGCAGTAGCCCGCTGCGCCAACGGAGGATCTGAGGCGCGATCCATCACTCCACCAGATGTGCTTAGTAGAAGATTGATACTAGAGGTAAGTTAGCGACGCGTTTACAAAGTGGCATTGAATTTGTCATATTTGTTTTGAAATTTTGAAATTTTTCGGACGTGAGTGGCAATCTCCGAACAACCACCCTTGAGCCACGGCATCAGAATCAGGTTATGCATCAGCAGAAAGATGAATCACATTGTGCTTCCCAAGTGACAGTTCCTGCATAGGCATACGCACCATCACAGGACTTAAAAGAATTGAAGGGCATACTGATAATGAGGTGATGAAGTGAGAATGCCGGTAGTTGGTGCCCCTCACTCTTTTGGCTCAGTATGAGTCTCACACTCGGTTGGCTTGGATGGGCGTGCTTGGGTTAGGCTATTCTTGCTGTAGAGCCACCCATCTATACATCGAGCATAACTTCGCAGCTGCCCCTTTGGGCAATCGGAGTGAATTGTCCCAACAGAAAGGCAACCCCCGTTTTGGATTTGTCGAGGTTAGTTTTGATATCCCCCAGGGTTGCTTTTTGGGTACTGTCTTCAGGTGGCTCTATGGCATTCAGCAGCAATTCCGCCCTCAGTATTGATTGCTGTACAGCCGTAAGAGCGTCAAACATTACCTTGGCGGCCCAAATATATGGACTGCTAAAGTCTTCTGTGGGCAATATCACTCTTTTTGGTGTGGCTTGCTCAACTAGGTTATCAAGGGCCTTCGGCCCCTCCTGGTATCCTAGGTCACCACAGGATGAAAAGGGTATAGCTTCAAAGGACACGGTCATGTGCATATGCTCAAAGGAGGTGATTTTCCTGCGGGATTCAAACCATGTTTCTCCAACAAGGAGCCTCGCNAAAGGACACGGTCATGTGCATATGCTCAAAGGAGGTGATTTTCCTGCGGGATTCAAACCATGTTTCTCCAACAAGGAGCCTCGCAAGCTTGCATCTGCGTCTTTTGTTGGTTCCGTAGACCACAATGCCAGACTCGTGTACAAGGTGGTGTTGACCCTCGGTAATACGAACTAGGTGTTGGCCACAGAGTACAGTTTTCTGGAGATCTTCGGGGAAGCACAGCAACTCGGCCCAGCCAGGAGGTGGGTGGGGGTTCGCTCCTTGCGTCATGTTAGGGCAGCAGAGGATGTAGATGGTCCCTTTCTGGCNCGGGGAAGCACAGCAACTCGGCCCAGCCAGGAGGTGGGTGGGGGTTCGCTCCTTGCGTCATGTTAGGGCAGCAGAGGATGTAGATGGTCCCTTTCTGGCAGTACACTGTACATCCTCTCATAAAATTTTCACAGTAGTTGCTTTGCCCACTGGTGGATTGCGCTACGTGAATGATACCTTCGGTTTTTCATTCACCATACATGCTGTTCCCCAGGGAACGTCATCTGGCCAGCTTTATACCTCCGGTGGCTGCTATTTCGTCTTGGTGCGGTACTGAGAGCCGGACACGTTAGTCATTTCAATTTTGTTTCATTTTCTGTTATTGCCTCGTTCATTTGTTTAGTGACACAGGCCTTGTGCCAGAGTGCGCTATTTTCGAGCAAAAACAACTAGTCTCATTGATACCCACTGCAGTTAGTTCCAACATAGTCCATGCGGTAACCTACAAACTGGACATCAAGGCCCGCAAACTTCTTGCACCCAAAGGGAATTCCCAAGATCTCATACGCAGCCAGGCCATCGAAAGCGTCTCAAACTTCTGCTCGCCCACAGCCAACATGTGGAGGTCGTCAACATATGCTAGCTGTAGCATCCACCTATCCAGGAGGACAGGTGAAGTGAATGTGAAGTGGAGGAATTTACTGAAGTTTCTGGGATTCACTTGTTAGTTTTGACATTTGGGCAGTTACTGTTGCGTTGGTAGTGCTGCTCTTGACGTCTTTGATTGTAGGTGATCATGTGTTTTGGTGACTGATATGTATGTCTTGTATCAATCTATCATCGTGATTCCTCATCCTCAAGCGGGGATTGGATGCTGTTATTGTGTTTCTGTGTTTTGTTTCGGACGGGGAGGAATCCTCGAGAGAGGGCAGGAGTGTTTGCTCTGTTTGCAAGGGTTCCATGTTTCTGTATAGGAGCTGAGTCTTCGAGCGGAGATAACTTTGGTTATGGCCTTGGATGCTTGTGTGAGATTGCAGTTGATCATTCAAAGGAGTAGGAATCTGATCATACCATTTGTGGTCGTTTCTGTCACTTAAGCCATAAGTGGAATGGGTGCTCCATCAGCATCGGAAAGTCCAGTGCCACCTGATGGCCCTCCACCTCATCTTGCGGCCATTCGAGCTACATCTCCGTCGACTACCCCTGAGATGCACAGAGAGATGTCGGAAAATCGTAGGCGAAACGGTTCCAGATGCTCGCCCTCGAGGAAGTAGGCCATGAGAACCCATGGCTCCGCCAGCAGAGGTGGCTCCGAATTGAAACGGCAAGACGATCGGCGTTGCGACGTCCAACATCGCCTGTGCCAGAAAGGCCACTGCCTCCAGAACTCCTTACTCCTGAAGCGACAGCACGTCGCATGTTGAACGGCCTCGACATACTGAATCATATCAGGACTACATGAAAACCTTTGTGCGTTTGCTTCGCACAGGTGGAGCTTCAGAACAGTATGATTGACGCTATCGAGCATATGGGCACCACTATGGGAGTCTTTATGCCCGCAACAGGTGGATCAGTGCCGGGACCGGGTCCAATAAACCATAGCCCGCCCATGCACATACCACCGACAATGCCAAGATCTACTGCATCCGTCTTCTGTGTCGCGAGTGAGAGGCTGGCCAACATTGCCATATCCGCCAGCACCACACTGAATTGTGTGTGAACAGTGGAAGACCTACTTAGCGGATGACATTTCAATTGCGTTTGAGCTTTAGAACAGAACAGCCATACAGCGGCTCGAGTTGAAAAGAACTTGCTGGGCTGAGAGCCGAGGGTTTTGTTTCGCAGTTGATGCATAAGACTGCGTTCAAGGGTCTGTGCACTGTTGTTACTAAGAAGGTAATTGCATCGAGTGATGCTCTAGTTGTTTCTGCATTGTGAGAGACTGTGGACGGACTTGGACTGGACACTGGCAGTGCAAGTAACTGCATTGCATGTCTTGTAGCCATGTTTGCGTATTTCATGCGGTGATGTGTGGCCATGCCTGGATACTAAGGTGCTGCCGGCCAGTGATGAGAACCCAAGATGAGATGAGTCCATTCTTAAAGGATTCACATCTTGAAAGGGGGGTCTGAGGCCACCCCATGACACAACATGTGTAAGTAACTTGACATGTCCTCTTGTGTTTGTCTGTTCCGTGTTCCTGAGTGCCTGTTTCCGTATTGGTTCTCATGTCTCTTGCGATGTTCTCAGCTTATTTGTTGTTCTTTTGGACTTTCGTTTGAAACGGGGAGCATATCCTTCTTTTGGCTTGAGGTCGCGAGCTTAATAGTTTTCCACCGGCCATTCGATTTCTCAGTCTGAGCTCATTGCTCCTATTGGGACAATGGTCACGAGCCGAGTTTTTGCCAGAGACGTGATTGGGCATTCGTTTTCTTAATGGATGTTACTTGGACGACATTAGGACACTGACCAGTCATTGTGTAACGTTTTGCGAAGATGACGGTTCATTCGTTTCCTCATAGCGCGCTGGGGCAANATTGTGTAACGTTTTGCGAAGATGACGGTTCATTCGTTTCCTCATAGCGCGCTGGGGCAATGTCCGATTGTCTTCAGAAGTCATTTTTGGATTTTCTGACATGCCTACCTTCCTGGTGGAGGGTGCGGAATGTGAAACATCTTTCTTTGTTTTTGTGTTGACTCCGAAGGTGCTTCGTCGGTGGATGTCTCGTGCTCTTGTGTGTGTGTTTGTTGAAACTTGTTTGCAACAACAACACCGTAGTGATCCAGTTGTGACGCCATGGAATCCACTGACCTCTATGGTTTTGTCTGCAGAAGGATCTGGAACCGAGTTCTATAATGAGGAGACCTTCTTCATCTTCCGAGGAAGTGTGCTTCCTTCTATGATGCTGGGAATTGGATTTTTGCTGCGGCCCATTGAGATATTATTTGAAATATTCGTTGAGACACTGGAGGATAGTCAACACGGATCAGCATGGCATTTATCTGCAAAGAGGCCAGACACAATTTCAGTTTTTGACTACACGCCAACTACTGTCATGAGAATTTCGGTCAAGTTCTCGTGAATCTGACTTGGAGATAGGCATTATTATGAATCCGCCTGGATCTTTGTGATCTACGTGACGGAACAGCTTATTTCTGGAACTTTGAGAGTCACAAGTATTTTCTTTTGGAGCTTCTTTGTGGAGATCTACACTCACCTCGTCGAAAGGGGGTGTGAAAGTATAGTGGTTGACGTTACCCGCCGTGGTGACTGTAGACCCTTTTGGAGACTACCATGGTGAAGATCGTGAAAAGTCCTCACCAATGATAGTTTTCCATCTGAATTTGATGTTCTTTGAGCTCTACACGACGAGTTCTATCTAGAACCGCCTTCAGATTGGGATTTGATCATTTTACCGTCAACTTTGGTGCGATCTGTCCTGATTTGATATTTTCTGCATGATCTCGAGCAACCTACGTTTGCTCGCGATGGACATTTGGTTGCCATCTGGATTGTGAAGACAGGATGATGACTATCGTACAGTATTTTGGACGTTGTCGAGCTTATCTTGGAGGATGAACTTTGCTCATCATAGCTAAGCTGNTATCGTACAGTATTTTGGACGTTGTCGAGCTTATCTTGGAGGATGAACTTTGCTCATCATAGCTAAGCTGGTCGCTTAGCTATGTGCCTATTGGTATTGTGGGCGCCCGCGCCTACTGGAGTGTGTGGGCATCTGACAAGAGAAGCTTTCTACAACTTTGTGATTGAGATACTTGATCTTGGTCACTGACGTGGTTATTTNNNNTTGTGATTGAGATACTTGATCTTGGTCACTGACGTGGTTATTTGAACTGGATATGTTGGTCCAGGACCACCATTTTCTGCATCTTGCTTATGGGAAGTGAGATGGTGAGAAGCTGACCACATGCCTTCTCAGGCACTGGTTACCTTCTCACATATTGGAACTACATATTGCGTGGTCTAGACGTTTGGTCTATGACTTCGTTATCTCCGACATTGCTATGCTTTATTGCGTTTGG
>BGPT01001806.1:12094-43621 GCA_003297045.1 Symbiodinium sp. clade C Y103 | reverse complement strand
TAGCGACTGTTTGACAGAACTACCATGCTCCTGAAGGGCCCCACGCTCTGGCTGTCACTCATCGCCAGCTCCAACCTTGTCCTCACCCTTTGATGCCGGTATTTTCTTTAACTTCATTTTCTTGTTCAGTGACACAGGCCGTGAGCCAGCGTGCGCTAATTCCGAGCAAAAAAACCATTCAACCATCATAGGCCTACCCCAGTGGCACTTTGACACCGTAAACAATGAGTCGTCTACCGATGAGGCGGTGCTAAGATCATCATCTACAGANAAACCATTCAACCATCATAGGCCTACCCCAGTGGCACTTTGACACCGTAAACAATGAGTCGTCTACCGATGAGGCGGTGCTAAGATCATCATCTACAGAGCGCTCAATGTCCACTTCGCGGACATGCAGGTCAAAATCTGAGCTGTGGGACATGCTTGCAAGAAAGAATTAATGTCTGCTCGACATGGAGCCCCTGCAAAAAGGTAAAGCACCTGTAGCGACTGTTTGACAGAACTACCATGCTCCTGAAGGGCCCCACGCTCTGGCTGTCACTCATCGCCAGCTCCAACCTTGTCCTCACCCTTTGATGCCGGNTAGCGACTGTTTGACAGAACTACCATGCTCCTGAAGGGCCCCACGCTCTGGCTGTCACTCATCGCCAGCTCCAACCTTGTCCTCACCCTTTGATGCCGGCTTTCCACTGAAATACTTTTGATGCTCGCGTGCTGACTGCTTCCCATAACATCCACGGACTCTGCATGCATGAACACGGCCACACTTGCCCGAGCAGCCCTGGGCATTGAATGCGAAACACAATTCCCGGCCGTCTGGAGTATGTATGACCAGGCTGTTCCCGTTGAAGTCCCTGTTGTTGCCCTTGTTGGACTTGCCCTTACCTTTTCCTCCTTTGGAACCCTTGGGCTGAGACTTGCCTGTGGAGTTGGTGCGCTGCCATTTGTTGGGCTGTTGAATTGCCCGCTGACTGTTCCACCCAACTCCCAGCGCAATGGGCGCTGTGAAATGGGCTTCTTTGAGCTCGGCGTCCTTGATGACGGCAATGAGGCCCTCAGCAATGGTATGTGTACCTGCTTGTACCCATTTGAAAACTTCTTTGCGCATCTTCTGTTCGTAACTGAGGATCACAGCCCAAGGTGGCTTGACTGAATGGGTCTGCCCTTCAACATTGAACTTCAAACCAAGCACCTTTTCACCCAGCAAGTACTCTGTGTATTTGGTCCACTGCTGCAGTTCCAAACCATGCAACCATGTCTTGTTGCGGAATTTTGCCGACATACATAACCAGCTCACTGCTTCCAGCTTGAGTGCCCTGCGCAGCGACTCCGTATCTTCAGGAAGTCGTCCCTTTGTTTTGACTTTGGTCACCCGGACATGCCCCGAAGCGTCGAGGGTCGTCTGTAGGGCCGACGAGCTGGTGTCAGACCTGGAAGAAACCTCGTCAAGGCCAAGGGCTTGAGGTTCATTGGATTCACACTCTTCTACCTTCAGGGCCAGGTACTCGTTGCTCATACAAAACAACAGGTTTCCTTAGACTCAACAGTTGAAGGAGGACGCAAGCTGCCAGTGGCGGAGAAACAGGCGCGCCTCCTGCAGCAGCAGGAAAGGCTGCCTGGTTTGAGCATCAGCGGGGAATTGCAGCCGAGTTACGCCTTGGTGGATCCAGTGGCCTCGATGCTGGAGACCAACGCCGTTGTGTGGGTTCCCCATCAAAATGTTCGAAGAGGGAAAGCGAAATTCAACTGTCAGCAACGAAAGAAAAGTCTTCAATTGTTTCTGTAGAGCAGCATATGTTGAAGGTGACCACAGCTGAAGAGGCGATCAAGGTCGATTGCAGCACCGAATTGGAGTTGCAATGGGCTTTGCAACGTCGTGGAGTTGCGTTTGATCAGTGTGGTCTCATTGAATGGCAGGTACATCAGCGTTGGGTGCAGCAGTTGATGGGCTTGTTGACTAAGGCTGTGCCTGAAGGATACAGTAAGATTAAGATGAGCCAGTTGTTGAAAGCTGACAGGGAGTTGTTCCTGGTCATGTCTGAAGAGTTGCAGCAGACAGGTGATAGGTTGTCGGATGCCTCATCTCCTATGAATGCAGCTTTCCCAAAATTGGTGACAGATCCGCGTATCACCATGCACTTGTTGCCTTTGCTTCATTTTTCGTCAAAGTCATCATCATCTGGTCAGCCCAGTGGAACGAACCGACAGGAGTCCAACCAGACGTCCAACAAGGGCTCACCAAAGGGCAGAGGCAAAGTGCGTCGAGATGGTAAGCAGTCGTCCAAAGCTAAGGCTTTATGCCCAGCTGAACTCAAAGATTTCAAGCAGACAGATGATCAGGGTCGCCCGATTTGCTGGGCCTACAATCTCAAGGGCGGATGCAAGGAGTCAACATCCAACGGGCGATGTAAGAAAGGAGTGCGCATGTGCATGAAGTGCAAGCGATCCAATCATGGCCTGGCCAACTGCAGGGCCACTTCCTGAAAAACGATGCAGCACGTTTCAGAGGTTTCACAGACACCCCCACTTGCTGGTATTGGTAAGACATCAATAGCAGGGAGTGGGGAAAGCATGGACAACGCGGTTCAAGACCAGCGTGCAAACAGTTTCAACCTAGAGCAAGCAAAGCGCAAATTGCAGCAGCATTTGCGGGGCCAGGCCATTCCGCAGGAGAGCGCCAAGAGGGCGTCCACTTGGGAAACAAGTTTCACGGGTAAGTCAAATTTTTTCATTGGTAAGTCGTTGTCAAGCATCTTGATGGTCGAGCTCTTTGCTGGGTCTGCTCGTCTTCCGAAAGCATGTCAGCAGATTGGAGTGCGCAGTGTTGCTGTTGACAAGGATCCCAGACGATCACATGGAAGCAAAATCTTTTCATGTGACATTACAAAACCAGAGGAACTGGAGATGTTCCGCGCCTTTTTGCGGGCAGAGAAGGACAGTTTGGCATGGGTGCATTTTGCCCCCGCTTGTGGGACAGCGTCACGGGCCAGGGAGCAGCCCAACAGAACTCTAGAGAAAGCAGGATATAGTGTCCCAAAACCTTGTCGTTCAGACCTTTATCCTTTGGGGTTGCCGCATCTTTCTGGGTTGGACCAAGTGCGTACAGAAGCAGCCAATGAAGTTTACAAGATTACCGCGGAGCTGGTCTGGAGTTGCAAGCTTGGGGGGTTGCATGCACCATTGAGAACCCTACAAACAGCCTTTTCTGGAAGGTTCCGAGTATTGTTGATCTGGTCGAAACTCTGGGTGGGTATGATTTAGTGTTTGACAGTTGTTGCCATGGCGGCAGCCGAAAGAAGAGCACCAAGTTTTGGTGCACCACACCCTGGTTATTGGGGTTGGAAGCGCAATGTGATGGAACACATGTTCATAAGACATGGGCACCTACGGTGGTTAAGGGGGCGTCCAATACCCCACAGCGGAGGAAGCCGCATATCCGCAGCTCTTGTGTCAACGCCTTGCAGAAAGCGGGGTGGACTCGTCCATCGGAGTGGGACTGCCAGGGATGTAGCCCGTGCTCCTGTTTACGTTCGTTAACGTGCGTGGTGAGGAATGTACTTCCTCGGTAACCTTCACTTTCGTTACGTGGTCGGGAATGTACTTCCCGGACGGAGTAAGGAGCGTTGCGACGAAAACCAACAAACCTGACCGTCGGTCTGCTTTCAAATCCCCTTTATTTGAAATGGGTTTTCTGTTTGTCATCCCAGGAATGTACTTCCTTGAGAAAACTCGTTTATACCTCACCTCCTGTTGAATGTATTTCAACTAGAGGTGTGGCTTGTCATTTCTTTTGACTAACCCGCAACGGGAAAGCATTTCCCTAAAAGTATAAACTTGGGAATCAAAGTCTGGGAAAGTACTTCCCAGACCGCTTCTTAAAGAAACCATGAAGATCTTGGTCACCGCTAGCATGGGGTGGCCCAAGACGGATCCTCTCAAAGTAGAGGTACGGTGGGCACGCCCGTATGGGCCTCGTGTGACGCTGGGGATGGATGAACCATCATTGCCCGGCGCACATTTTGAGTGTATGCATTCAACACTCTGTGAACTTTTTTCTTTGGTTTGCCTCATACCTCGAGATCTCGGGAAGAGCCTCAAAAAAATTTGAGTCCCAAGAAACACTCCCTTCATTTTAAACTTGATGTGTTGGAAGCACACATTCAGCTCTGCGCAATCAAATGGTGCAACGTTTTGTGAAACAATTTTTTCAGTTAAAAAATATCTCAATTCCTTCACAAACTTTCAATGATGTCATGCGTGAAATATTTTTAAAGTCAGATCAAGAAGTGAATTCTTTTTCTGGTGACATTTGGTCTCAAGTGGTGGGATGGGTTGGCACCTCATGCATTTTTTGATTTTTCTTTTCACCCACCCCGTTGTCACTCCCACCTTTTAACCTCTCTTTTGTCACCCTCACTTCGTTCGATCTGTGCGTCGTGCTGGAACGCATGAATCCAGCTTCTTGAGCTACTTTAACCAAAACCTGTTCGAAAATGGAATGCGGTCAGATGCTTCAGTGATACATGTCGGAAATTTTCAGTGTCAATTTTTTTTATGCATGTTTTGTTTTACATTTTCACGGCGAACGATCTTTCGAACGTGCGACGATTAATTTGGTGGCGGTTTAATTTTCGAAAGAAACGCGGTTCGATCCGCTTTGTGCTATGTAATGGGTGAGGGTAAAGGCTTGATCATTCGGCCAATCGACACAGGGCCAATGGGGAAACGATGATAGCAGACAGATACGAAGCTTATGCTGGACAGTGTCGTGAAATGGTTTGTTGACTGAAGGCCGACAAACTTTTCTTGCTGCAGGCCTTGATGGCCAAAATGTTTGGATGTGCAGTGACGTCCTGTGCAGGGGGTGGTGAACCAAATCGCTTGGGTGCCAGTGTGGCAAACCAGTATTCACAAGGGCAAGGAGAGCTGCAAAGCATTTGGATTTGTACTCATGGCCGCGTGCGCAAGGATGAAACGCACAAAACAAGACACAACTCAACATGACAGTCTTGGGACATTTCATGTGAAAACCACATGTCGCTGCATGCCCAAGATCCAGGTAAAAGGTAGGTGCGAGTGTGACCGCTCTTTCTGCACAGAAACGTGTTTGCTGCGCGGCAACGTAAGGCAAGAAACGCGAGGCCTTTTTCGCGATTTGCACAACATTTTGGTACCAACACAATGCAAAGCCGTCATGTCATGGGTCATGTTGACAATCCAAATATGACATGTTTACAAAACGGACGTTTTGTCGGTCCCCGATTTGTGTTGACCCACAAAAGGCAGTTTGGGAGATGACACACAGCAAAAAATGTTTGAGTTGAATTGTGTGTTTGCATGTGCCACAACACGGTTTGTTTGCAACATGTGTTGGTCGATGGATTGCGCCGCATTTTTTCCAGGATAGCATTGATGGACACAATCGAAAACCTACACGCATGACGAATAAGATATAGACCAAGTGATGGTAAAATAACCGGAACACATACCATCCGAACAAAAAATACATTGCAGGACCATCATTTACAACCACATTGCTTTTGAACCCCAAACATGGTGCTGCACGCGCTGCACGATTCCAGTTAGATCTCAAGTGTCTCCTCAAGGCCCTGGGCCTCCGTGCGATTGGAAATTGTGATCATTGACAGCAGACAGTGGCAGTGGCCAGGAACACTGGAGCTGCCGGAGTTGGATGGAAAAACCATGGAATTGGAGTGTCCGACTTAGCGGTACATGGAGATTTCTTGGTCCAATTTAAGCAAGTCCAACCGCCATTCGTGTGGCCCCGAGGAGAAGAAACAGATGCTTCGTTGTCTCCAAAAAGGTTCCTTTGGTTTGGAGCAAAACACTCCAAACCTGAAATTGATTTGGTGAAATTGTGGTGGTTTCTGTTCAATAATTTGGGATGTTTCACCATTCGCGATTGAAAAATCCATGATTAACAACACCAATACTATCAGTTGTGTGGCCGAACCAATTTTGCCTGTGAAATGGTTGCAGTTACCATGGTGGACGTGATGGAGTTAAAACGTCTTGGAATTCGCCGGGGCTATGTTTCTTCGCCTTTGTACTGGCCTAAACTCGACACATCACATCGTATTGCAAACACATAATTGCTGCAGAGTTCGAATTCATTCGCATATTTCAGATAGTCAATCCTTTTGTTTGTCTTGCAAGTGATGCAAACAAAATTATAAGGAAACAAAATGCCAAAGTGGGGGGGTCATTCTGAATCATGTCAGAGATGCCGTACCCATTCAAGGTCCTCGGGGGAGCCTTGCTAATCTGTGCTGTGGGAACCCCAGCTGTGCAGACGAGACAGAAATGCAAATGTGCAAAATGTGAACCATCAGTGAAGGTCTTGGTGGTGCGGGTGGTGCAGGTGGTGCTTGGCGTTTCGCTAGGTTTTTGCACCACGGGCGGCTGCTTCCACTGATAGTTACGCTTGCATCTTAGTGGTCGCCATGGGGATATTATGCAGAGCCAAACTATTTTCGCAATTCTTGCTTGTTTAAAGAGTGAAGAAACATGGTTTATGCCTTGGTCAATTCGCAAGTTTTCCCTAGCCGAAACCTTTGCAAAATACCGTGCACGTTCAGCACGAACACGACAAATCTTGCCAAAATGATCCTCTTTGCACTGTCACTAGGTGATCAGGCACTCTTTCGTAGGTCTGAATCTCAGCCACCAAAACGTGCCGAGTCTGCCTTTGTTCCCAAACTTCAGACGATGATATTGGTTCTGAAATGCAGGTGATGCAGGTGACGCTTGCATCGCAAGTGCCGCAGGTGATGATTTCTTCACGCATTGGTCGTTTTACGATGGCCCCGATCCCACGCACGGAACGGCTTTGGACTGAGAAGAATCCGTGCAGACCTGATGTGAAAAGCGACTCCAATTGAAAACCAGGTGGAATTTGTTACGTTTGAAGAGGCAAGTGGCAAAGGCGTGGACAGCCATGATTTGGGAAAGTGTCTCTGACACATCTTAACATTCTCGTTGTCAATAACACGTATCGCAAGCAGGGCAGATCAATCTTTTGCTCTCGGCAGGTTTGATCTCGGCAGCTTTTGATCGTGTCTACATGGGTGTGGACGCAACTGAGGCGGCAACTACAATAAGATTCAGATGTTTGTTGCTTGACAGATGTGTTCAGTACTGAAATCAGTACACGTTCTCTACTGTGTTGATTGCCATGGCAATGTGGAGGTGTTAAGCGGTTCTCAAGGCCGCAAAGCCGTGTCTTGGCTTACCCAAGGCTTCTCATGCCATGCAACTAGTAATATTGAGTATTGCATCTTGGAATTTCAGTCCAAACACTTTGAGTTAGTCCCGTCATATGGTTCATTTGATTTGCAATGGTCTCAGTTGAAGTGTTGCTACCAGTAGTACCGCACAAGGCGGTGGCGGAAGTTTCAAAGATAGGAAACCTATAGGAGAGGTTGGTTGCTGTGAATAATGGATGGCAGAGTGAACCCACTGATGGACCGACAAGTGGTTGGTGATAGTGTAGTGGTAGTGATAGTGGTAGTGGTAGTGGGAGTGGTAGTGGTAGCTGTAGTGTAATTGTAGTTGTAGATGTAGTTGTAGATGTAGTTGTAGATGTTGCCTGGTTGGTAGTTGCAGTTGTAGTGGCAGTTGTAATGTAGTTGTAGTTGCAATTGTAGTTGTAGTGTGGGCGTAGCTGTAGATGTAGTGAATTGTAGTGTTGAGTGTTGTAGTGTTGTAGTGTTGTAGTTAGTGGTGGAGTGTTGTGGTGTTGCAGTGTTGTGGTGTTGTAGTGTTGTAGTCGTAGTTGTAGTTGTAGCGGTAGTGGTAGATGTAGTTGTAGCTTTAGTTGTAATGTTAGTTGTGTTTGTGATGGTAGTTGTAGTGGTTGTGTAGTTGTAACGGTAGTTGTAATTGTAGTTGTAGTGTTGTAGTGTTGTAGTGTTGTAGTGTTGTAGTGTTGTAGCGTTGTGGCTTTGTAGTGTTGTAGTGTTGTAGTGTTGTAGTGTTGTAGTGTTGTAGTGTTGTAGTCGTAGTTGTAGCGGTAGTTGTAGTTGTAGTGGTAGTGTAGCGGCAGAGGCAGTGGCAGTGGTAGTGGTTGTGGTCGTGGCAGTGGTAGTGGTATTGGTAGTAGTGGTAGTAGTTGTAGTTGTAGTTGTATTTGTAGTTGTAGTTGTCGTTGTCGCTGTCGTTGTAGTTGTTGTAGTTGTTGTAGTTGTTTTAGTGGTTGTAGTTGTTGTAGTTGTTGTAGTAGGAGTTGTTGTTGTAGTTGTAGTTGTTGTAGTTGTTGTAGTTGTTGTAGTTGTTGTAGTTGTTGTAGTTGTTGTAGTTGTTGTTGTAGTTGTAGTTGTAATGTAGTCACATCCAAACTTCAAAAACTGACCCGAAACCCTCAGTTTTTAACATTTGTGACTTGGAAATGTGCTTCGCACCACAACGGCGTGCACTTTTCGACATCAAATCGAATCGTTAAAAAGTGGTCCGAACCGTTCAGATTTTTACGATTTTCATTTCCAAATGTGCTTCGTGCTACAGCGCCGTGCACTTTTTCGACATCACAACTTCCAAAAGTGGTCCGAGCATGTGGTGTTTCTAGCATTTTGACTTGCAAATGTGCTTCGCGCCACAACGGCGTGCACTTTTTCGACATCACGACTTCCAAAGATGGTCCGAGCATGTGGTGTTTTTGACATGTTCACTTCCAAACGCGCTTCGCGCCACAACGCCGTGCACTTTTTCAACATCTTAACTACCAAACGTGCCCCGAACGTGACAGTTTTAATCATTTTTACTTCCAAATGTGCTTCGTGCCACAACGCCGTGCACTTTTTCAACATCTCAACTTCCAAAAGGGCTCCGACACCGCCAGTTAACACTTTTTACTTCCAAATGTGCTTCGCGCCACAACGCCGTGCACTTTTTCCGCAACTCAACTTCCAAAAGTGGTCCGAACATGGCGTGTTTTGACACTTTTTACTTCAAAATGTGAATCGCGCCACAACGGCGTGCAATTTTTCATCTCTCATCTCACCAGATGTCTCCGCACCCGCCGCTTTAGCGAGCCTACTTTTCGACCCTCCAGAACCACAAAACATTGGAAAAACACAGTGTTTCGCGACCTTCCTACCTTTTCGCGCACCTGCATCTTCTTTCTTCTGACATCTCCTCTTTTCTCGTCTGACTGTCTCCATCTTCTGACTTTCTTCCTGGCTGTGCTTTNACCTTTTCGCGCACCTGCATCTTCTTTCTTCTGACATCTCCTCTTTTCTCGTCTGACTGTCTCCATCTTCTGACTTTCTTCCTGGCTGTGCTTTTCCATTTGTCCATATCGTCGGAAGGTTTAGCTTCTAAACTTCCTTCGCCTACTTTAAAAACAATCCCGAGACAGGCTCTAGGTCCTTGATCATTCTTTTTTATCATGCTGCACCCATTCTAAAACGTACATTTTACACAGAATTCTTGTTCTTTCTCTTGTTCACGGAATAAAGTCCGATTCAGAAAACAAATTTACACGATTCAGTAACCAAATTTGGACGATTCAGATTCAGCAACCAAACTCAGAGGCGCTTCAGCAACCAAAATTTGGCGTTTCAGCAACCAAAATATCGTGCTTTAGCAACCAAAATCTTCGCGCTTCAGAAACCAAGATCTGCGCGATTCTACAATCAAGATCTTCGTGATTCCGCAGCCAAATTCCGCGCCAATGCGCAACCAACTTCCACAAAACAGGTTGGATGCTACATCACATCCCAATTCCTGCTTTACGCATCAGGAACTCATGGCGCAAAAATTTGAGGTTGCTTTGCCCATGGAATCGGGGGGTTCGGCTTTCGGGGTGGGGGGGAGGGGTGACGGTCTAGGCGAGTGGCAAACATGACTGATGTTGTTGCACAGATTGGCTCCAAAAGTCCTTTGTGTCTACACACACACACACAAGATGCTGGCGTACAGGCTGGCTGCTATATCACAACGCAATTCCTGCGCACAAATTTGATGTTGCCTTGCCCACGGAATGGGGGGGTCGGGTTTCGGGGTGAGGGTGGGCGGCGATGATAACGTTTCGGGGTGAGGGGCAGGTTCTGTTATTGCATCGTGAAGCATTACGCTTTTCGATTTTCAAGAACTTTGCGTCCACCTTAGGTACGACTCGAGCCATGATCTGAGACTTTGTTGTTTGACAGAGTCGAAACTGTCAGGAAAAGAGGATGAAATCAAGGAAACTGGCGCTTAAGCTTATGTCCACAGGTCTTGCCCATGCCACGTGTCACAGAACGTGAAGAGCATACTCTCTATGGAGTTGCCAGGGATTGCACCATCTAAAAATGGGGAGCATCGGTTCTAAACGAACTCAATGTTGTTTCTCAGCACCCCTTCCACCGAATCCATTGGAGACACTCGTGGAACTTGTCACTCTGGGGGTAAGATTACGCCCAGGTCGAATGAGTGGTTCAAAGATGGCCTCTTTATCATCGAACTCGACCATGTGTTGTGCTTGGTTGGTCCAATGGTGCAAGCTCTTGAAATTTCTGAGTGCATACAATCAGCGTCATCAAGAATAGAAACAGACACCCAGACAAAAATATTTGTAATAATATGTATATTTTGTGATTATGATTATAATATATGAAATACTTGTATTCACAATAAATATATATATACATATATACACATAGCAGTAACATTTGTCTTCGGGTGAGAGTCAGATGATTTTAGTGATGGAATGTGAACGCATGTGGCCTACGTGGGCCTACGTGCTACATCCGCATTGCCAGTAATGGCCTTAGGCACCTATTGCTTGTGGAGCCTGGCCGGCTTTCTGGATGTATGGTGAGGCAGTTCCACAGTTTGCACGGACGCAGTTTCTAGTGATGAATCAGTGATGATGATGATGATGATGATGATGGTTGGTGATGATGATGATGATGATGGACCAACTGAGCAAATTGATTTATGACATCTTGTCAATGGCCATTTCAGGTCACTAACCTGGAGGTACTGGACCATGTAAGGCCATATTTTGTCGGGATATCTCTTTACATAGCCCTTACATAGGCCGTATACATGGTAGGTACCTCCAATTTAACAGCCTTCGGCATTCCGCCAACCCTCTGGCCTTTGGCCGACAGGGCGAAAGCAGGGGTTGTGTAAAGCTGGGTGGTGTAAAAGGTGGTTTGCGTAAAAGGTGGTTTGTCCAAAAATTGGTTTGTGTAAAAGCGAGGTTGTGTAAAAGAGGGTTCGTGTAAAAACTGGTTGATGTAAAAGTGGATGGCTGCCAAAATTGCTTGGTGTAAAAGAGTGTGTGTGTGTGTGTGTGGGTAAAAACTGGTCGGGGTAAAAGTTGGTTTGTGTAAGGCTGATGAGATTGAACCGAAAGAAATCGAGTTGGGAGATGCAAGCAGCATGGCTGTGAGAGTGCATGCGGAGAAGGCCGTGAATGCAGAGGAGGGGCAGGAGTGGCAGGTGCTTATGGAAAAGGTTGGGTGCAAAAGCGGCAGGTTAGAACGTACTTCTGCCTGACAGCAATAAACCGTGCAGAAAACAGGGAAAAATGCAGCGTCCCACAGGCGAGAACAGGCAAGAAAACGTGGAAAAAACATGGAAAAACACGGAAAAGCGTGGAATACATACATACATCCCAGGGGCGAGCCGGAGGAACGAAAGAAAAGACGGACGGGGCAGGAGGAATAAGGATGGAAGAGAGCGAAGATGATGATGATGATGATGATGATGATGATGATGGTGGTGGTGGTGGTGGTGATGATGGTGATGGTGATGGTGATGGTGATGGTGATGGTGATGGTGGTAATGGTGATGGTGAGGATGAGGATGAGGCTGATGAGGATGATGAGGATCACCAAGACGAGATGAGGCTATACTAGCCTAGACCGTATTTGTTTAAATTACACTATCCCAGACTGTACTAGATTAGATAGACTATATATAGTAGAGAGAGGGGTGGGGGGCAGCGAAAACAAAAATCCGTAAGAAGAAAATGTAACGGAAAACAAAAATCCGTCCAAGAGGACCATTAGCCTAAGCTTAGCTAAGCTACAGATGTATCACACGAACATCCACAAAACACGCCGGCAGGCCGGCGGATTTAGGTTCCTGAAATGGCCATTGATCTTGTGACTCATTTTGTGACTCATCTGTCATGTTTTGAAGCTGAAACTAACCATGGCTTCGGTTGCACACCTGGAGTCTGGTCCAAATTTAGTGCGCAGGACTCGCAGCATGTTCTGCTCTCAGTCAAAACGTCCGCGGTCTGCTGGGTTTCTGATCTCACAATCCAAGGCTTGGCCTCGGTGGGGCGAGTATGACATCCTGGAAGCTGTGCACAACCAGACCTATGCCACTACGACGTTGCATACGCGCTCCAATTGTGTGCCTTGTCACAGATTCAAAACTGTGGGAATGTGGCGTCAGCAAACAGACTCAGACGGTTTTTGAAAATTCCAGATTTGTGTTTCTATACCCAGCCGGGAATTTGTTGGAATTTGATTTGCCCGAAAGCAGAGGACCAGCGTGATGTGAACAAAGACTCGGACTTCTCTGGCTCTGCTTGGGCTGGTGATGAGCAAGGCGGTCCCGCCAAGAATTGCTGGGTCCATGCAGGGAACCCCAGAATTTGTTCACATCGGCAACGTTTCAATTGTTTGAACATCCTTTGGGCATTTTTGGGCCTCGTCTTGCCCAGAAACTTGAGGATGTTATGTGATGTTACCCGATGACATTGCTTGACTAAGGCCCCAAACGAATACAATAATCAGGGCTGCGGCCAGAAGCAGTGCGATTCCGAGCGCCGCGTCATGCCTTCAACCGTGGTGCACATGGTGCCCGCGGTGTTCTCACAGCACTGAGGCCGCAGGGTTCCTGGGGTACAGCTTTGAATCAGGCGCCGGGGTTCGGAATTCATGGAAATTGAACAGTTGTTGCGCTGGATATGGATGCGATGGACATGGCAACAAAACATTGAGACATATTTTGACGTTGACCCCTTTGATCCCCCAATTGGTCATCAGCCGTTGGTCCATGTTGGTCCATGCATGTTGGTCCTCATGTCAGGCTGGAGGCGGTACATGGGCAGCCGAATGGGACCCTGACCGCAGGAAGATTCGCCTGGACCTCAGCTGCTGCTTTTGGGGCGATTCGGCTGCATGCGTTTCCCGCGGCTATGTGGGTCAGACAGCAGGTAATGTGTTCTTCAATAGTTGAAGTTACATGGAATGACATGCTAGTGAAGGAGTTAATTCTATGATATTCTATGATATTCTATGATTGAATCATATTCAGTCCAAAATCGTGAATGTGACGACTCATGCAGGGACATGGTTCTTCCGCAAGGGACAGGACAAAGCTGTTTTTTTCTTTTTGCGTGGGTCTGTTCGTGTCATTTTCCTCTGCAAAAGTTGAGATGTCATGCTGAACATCATTGTGTGTGCATCAGGAGCCAGCTGATCTTTTGCGCAAAGAACCAGAGTCAGAGTCTCCATGTGAGTTTTACTCAACATTCCGCTCTCACTGCTCTCAATCTCAATTCTTTTCATGTGCCGAGTCCGGACACGTGGGAAATGCCAACATCTTTCTTTACGCTTCATTCCAAGTACTGCAGTCCCTTCCTGAGTCTGTGCGAATGCGAGACACTGGGCATGACTCGGCCAAATCCATGTTCTTGGTTCCGAGGCTGATCAAATTGTGATTTCTTCATTGGAAGGGGATGACTCTCGAGAGACAATTCCTGGGTTGCCAGCCGATGCCCACGTTCTGGAGGTCCCCAGCACTTCAAGCACATGCGACTTTGCCTCAGCTGAAATCTGATCGTCTTCTAGGATCTGCTAGGATCTTCTAGGGTTTAGGATTAGCAGAGTAGCAGAATCGTTTTGCTCCCGGCTCGATTTCAAGTGGGACCTTTGGCTAATTCTGATCTATCTGATCTGCCTTTGGGTTGAAGTCGTAAGACCGCAACCAGCAAGGCTGCAATATTTTTGGGGCATTGCGGCATTCCTCATGAGGATTGGTGTTCGATACCACCTTCTGTGGAGACTACGGTATGATTCTGAGACAACTTGGAGATGTCGGACAGTTAGAACATCTAACTGGACTAGATGTACTTGCAAGTTGGGCAAGGTGATGCAACCTTTTCCAGCAGTTGTCCTGCGACAGGTGGGAGGGAAGAGGTTTGTTTGAGGATGTTTTAGGATGGTTTCAGAACTTCAGAAGAGCAAAGATTTGTTCAGTCCGGTTATTTTGTTTTTGGTTCTCGATGTTAGTGGCATGCCAGGCATGTCGTGCAAAGACTACGTGCAGAAGAATCCACATGTCTGGGCCAAAGATGGGAATCATGAGCTGGCCGTACTGAGTGCGGTGATCTATCCTGCATGTCGCCAAATCCTTGGAGAGGACAAATGCATGATGCATGATGCAGCAGCTGTAGGATCCAGGCATGTCCAGATTCTCCCGATCGGAGAATCCTCTTGGGCCACCGAGGTTTTCTCGGAGGCTTATTGGTCCATCCGCACGCTGGACATTTATAGACGATCGTGGTGGCCCTGGCCACACAGAGTCATAGAGCATACTGGAACAGTCTGGGCCTGGTTTCATCCTGGTTTCATATGCATAATTGCTGCATAATCAAGCATAATCTATGTATAATATAATGATATATGGTAAGTCTTGGGCAAGGAGCGAGCAGCCTGGCGTCTTGTCGGCTCCAGTTGGAGTGAACTATGTGGGGAAAGGCATGTTTGATCACATTGACTCTTGGGAAGCACAGGAAACATATGAGCTGATGAGCCATGTTGCTCATGGGATGTTTTGGGCAAATTTCACGCAGATACATTCAGGGAAACGTAGGGAAGACAAGGTGAGAATAGGCATCTTGCGGCCAAAATCTGTGCAACGGCTTGCCATAACGCTCTGCAGCCAGGAAAAAGTGAAGCGGCCCAGCTCTGGATGGACTTTCGTTCCCTGGCAAAGTGCTGATTGTTCGTTGCTGTGCCGTCCATTCTGATGAGTTTTTATGGTTGAAGGAAGATGGACTCATTGAGAGTTTATAACATTCAGTAGGCATGTGCAGTTCTGGCAAGCTCAGGGATCTTGGCAGTATACAACTATGCATCTTCTGTTTGATATCACTTCCCCTGCACCGTATATCCCTTGGGTTGCAACATCTAAGTCTGGCCTTATCCTGATTTCCTTGGTCCTGAGCTCAGCAGTTTTCACTGGGCTGGGAATTCCAGAGCTGGCACTGCTGGCCGCTGCTGGCTGCTGCTGGCTGCAGGGCATGACGGGCTTGATCGGCATTTGCTACGCCATGCTGAACAAGGTCCGGGTCAGTGACCGGGACGGGGGGACTCTCTCAACTGGCATCTAAGGGTGTGTTGGGTTGGGCGCAATATCGGCTGCATCCTTCACTGTACACAGCTCTTCGATTGATCTTGGCCTTCAAGACCTCCGAGCTTTGAGCACTTTAAACTCAGGCAGATGAAGCAAGTATGGTGGATCAAGAAATGCAAGGCGTGCAGCTGCCAAACAAAGGATCTTCGTGGAAAGTGAAGGTGAAACTGTAGAACTGTGAACCTGCTGGGAGTTTGGCCTAGTCTGGCTCCCGCTGATTTGGTCCGTTGTTACTTACTGATTTGCGGCAAGCAAGTTGCCCCCGCACTGGCCATGACAAACACATGCCAGGCTTGTCCAGCTGCATGGCGGACCTGAGAGAGGCTGCTCGTAACACCAGGGGTACCGACTAGAGAGTTTTGGGAAGACCAGTAGGTCCATGCCAGTAGAATGTGCCATGCTGCACCACACTGCGCCTTGCTGTGCCATTTTGCGCCATCCTGTGCCATGCTGTGCCCTGCTGTGCCATGTGTGGCCATGCTGCTCTNCTGCGCCTTGCTGTGCCATTTTGCGCCATCCTGTGCCATGCTGTGCCCTGCTGTGCCATGTGTGGCCATGCTGCTCTGTGCCAAGCTTTGCCATGCTGCACCACACTGCGCCTTGCTGTGCCATTTTGCGCCATCCTGTGCCATGCTGTGCCCTGCTGTGCCATGTGTGGCCATGCTGCTCTGTGCCAAGCTTTGCCATGCTGCNCTGCGCCTTGCTGTGCCATTTTGCGCCATCCTGTGCCATGCTGTGCCCTGCTGTGCCATGTGTGGCCATGCTGCTCTGTGCCAAGCTTTGCCATGCTGCGCCATGCTGTGCAATGCTGGGCCATACTACATCATACTGTGCCATGCTGCCCTTTGCTGTGCCATGCTGTGCCAGGATGCGATACGCTGTGGCCCTATACCTCCAAGATTGATTTGGGAGTCTTATTGAAACAGATCAGTATTTGCAGTCAAATTGGCGAGAAAGACAAGGAATCTGGGATTTGGAACCTTGACAAACTTGATCATCTCGAACAGATGGATGTGGAGACCACCGTGGATCAAACTCGTGGGGGCCTCAAACAGAATGATTTTGGATGATTTATTTCACAAGATTATCAAATTGGGAAATGGTCAAAGGAATCACGGAGAAGTGGTACAACTGTTTTTGGATGTCCTGGTTTTGAGCATGGCCTTCAAGAAAGGTTGAAATGTGGCCACCTTATGCTGTGATCATGAGACACGGTAAGACACCGACAGCAGACTCGCGGCTTTGGTACTGATACTGATCATCGTAGGAAGGCATATGCCTTGACAAGCGTGGCCAAAATGAACAAGAAAAAACGAGCAAAGCATAACAGCCTGTAGGTACCTTGTATGTGGCTGGAGCCTGCTGGATCCCGTTGGATCCCGTTGGATCATTGAGGTCGTTGGCTCTCCGACGCCTTTAGCGGTTTGGTGGAGAACCTGTCTGAGGCGCGGTGGAACTGGTGGAACTCGGTGGAACTGGAACCGTTGCTTCGTCGCTTTCGCACAGGTCACAGGTATGCACAGGCCAGAGGCGGTGCATCCTCAACGTGCCCAGCGCTTGAGCCTGAAAGATCCGAAAAATCCTAAAGGTTTGAAAGATATTGTAGGGCTTCGCACACCGGCGATGCCCCAAGGGTTGTGGTTGTGGCTGTGGTGGTGGTGGTGGTGGTGGTGGTGGTTGTCGCTGTTGCTGTTGCTGTTGCTGTTGCTGTTGCTGTTGCTGTTGCTGTTGCTGTTGCTGTTGGTGTTGGTGTTGGTGTTGTTGTTGTTGTTGTTGTTGTTNGTTGCTGTTGCTGTTGCTGTTGCTGTTGCTGTTGCTGTTGGTGTTGGTGTTGGTGTTGTTGTTGTTGTTGTTGTTGTTGTTGTTGTTGTTGTTGTTGTTGTTGTTGTTGTTGTTGTTGTCGTCGTTGTTGCTGCTGCTGCTGCTGATGCTTGTACCATCTGGCCACGCATTTTTGAAATTCATTTTTAGGCCAAAAACTGGGCAAATAGGTGGTGCTTTTTTTTTGCGTTTTTTTTGAAGACTCTTGCAGCAAAAAACACCGCAAATACCGATGTTTTTGGCCTCGGACCCACAGCTTGCAGCCAGCCAGCTTGCAAAGCAGTACTATACGAGAGATGTCATGCCCCACATGGCTTCTTACCCCTAAGTGCTTAAGTCGTTGCATTTTTGATAAGATGCATTCCTACCCTTGGGGAAAAGGTTTCAGGGGGGTCGTTGCGAAACAGTGTGCAGGAATGCATCTTTGGAAACTTCAGGAAAATCTTTGTGACCAAAAACTAGTTGTGTCAGGAATCACAGGCTATACATAGCATCACACCCTTACATGTACAATTGAACTGACTTGGCTGCAACTGCAGCCCCTCTTTGGCGCAAGCTAAGAAAACTTGCATGGTAGCGGAGCCCTTGGTTCTGCAACCAGGGCTCAAGCTGGTCGCGGGCGGATCCGCACCAGCTGGTTGGTAGCGGGCTGCACCGCACCAACCGGTGGTAGTGTGTAGCACCACACCACCAAGTGGCAGCGCGCTGCCCCGTGCCACTAGCTGATAGCGGGTGGCCCCGCATCAGCACAACGGCGCCCAAGAAAAAGGGTGCCAACAAAAGAGGCAAGCGAAGCCTTGCCAAACAACAAGAGCGGATAGACAGAGGAATCCGCAAGCGCCAGGAGGCCCAGCAAGACAGGGCGGAGGCCCGATACCCAGAGTTGCTTGGCCGGGGCAGCTCATCTGGGAACACGGCCGCAAGGACAGTTGTGCCAGAAGACACAACTGATCCCAAGCCAAAGCCGCGTGTGAGAAGCGGACGGCCCAAGAGAGTCGTCACTGAGGTCGGGGTGCGAGCCGGTGAAGCCAAGGCCAAGCCACTTCGACTCAAGTCAGTTGCAAGGAGTGTGCAACACAAGAGACAAGTGGTCGAAAGGTACGCCCAAGGAGCTATAAGAAGATCAAGGAGGCAAACAGCACCTGGAAGGAAAAGAGGTTCCACCAAAGGGTTCGGACCACGAGAGCGATCAAGCCCCTTGTTCCTCGTGGAACGGTAGGTGACCAAGTTCTACGTAACCTGCCGGACGAGTGCTCTACCTGCGACGAACGCTCAAAGGCAAGCACACCAGCTGCTGCCAAGTTTGCCCAACAGCGCTTGGAGCAAAGGAGACAGAAGTTCAAGCTAGAGAGACCACGCCTGACAGACTGTATCAGGCAGTACCACACCATAAGAAAGAAGAAGGAAACAAGGCCTTTCTCAAAGGTCAAGCCAGCAAAAGTAGACGACCACGAGGACGAAGAAGAAGAAGAAGCCGACCCAGGAAGCGATGTCGACTTCGGCGGAGAGGACCCCAGTCCCACGGGACCTGGAGGGTCAGCCCCAGCGACAGCAATTGTTGCCTGAGCTGGCCCAAGCAAGAGCGGCAATTCAGTCCTTGGCTGGGCAGGTTGAAGCCCAGCAAACGCAACTCAACCAAATGAGTCATGCAAGACAGGATTCAAGGCTGTCTGACTTGAGTGGGATGATCCCAACAAACGAGTTGCTAGGGAGACCAAACCAGAGTGCATTCTCATCCTTCAACCCCATCGTAGATACGCGTACTTTGGGGAAACTGGAGATTTTCAAGAGCGACCCATCAGAATACAGCGATTGGAGTTTTGTCCTGAAGAGCTACTTGGCCTGCATCTCGCCAGACTACATTGATATTCTGGAGATGTTCCACCCCCGTGTGGCCAGTCGGTTCGTGGGCACATTAAGCCTTATCCTCAACACCAGGTTCTCTGGTGAAGATCTCGAGGCAGAGTTGGAAGCCTTCGAGAAAACAATCAGGAGGTATGAACAAGAAAGCAGCAAAAGCATTGGTGACGAGATGCTGATGGGAATCATCATCAACGGCATCCAGGACAACAGCATTCGAGACCACGTCATCAGGAATGCTTCAAGACTGACCTCATATCAAAGTGTGAGGGCAGAACTGTTAGAGATGTCTCGCACCAGCCAGGTGCTGGCGCAAATGCCTAGCCTGATGGAAATCGGAGCTGTGCCGCAGAAAGGCAAAAAGGGCGATGGCAAGGGCAAAGGAAAATCCAAAGGAAAAGGGGATGGTAAGCCCAGTAGCAATAAGGGAAATGGTAAGGGTAAAGGCTTTGGTGGTAAACCAGATAACCCCCATAAGGATAAGGAATGCAGATGCTGTAAGAAAATGTCACATCAAGGCAGACTGTCGAACGCGCATAGCAGATGAAAAGGCTGCCAAGGGGAAGCAAAACCCCCAAAGAAAACCAAACGCAGCTGCCCCACATGATGATGAGCCAGAACCCTTATCAGCAGCAGTGGATGGCACTTTGCCAGAGCTGATAGCTGCATTCCCCGGTTCCTGCAAACACGTTTTAGTTGACACTGGAGCCGGGTCCCATTTGTTTGAAAAGGGTTTTGATCCAAATGCCGCCACCACAACCAAAAGTTCAAGCGGTGGCATGGTCACTGTAACAGGGGAAGCTTTGGATACTGGTTTCAAGAAGAAAAGCGTGATTGCAGTTGACAATGGTAAGAAGTTTTCAGTTGAGTACTGTGAATCAGACAAGGTAAATTTCAGCGTTTTGTCAGCTGGTCAAGCTGCACAATGTGGAGTTTGGACAATCATTGGTCCTGAGTTTCAAGCACTTGTTCAAGACAAGAATGCAGAGGGTTTGAGAAACATCCTGAATAGGACCCCATCGATTCCACTAAAGAAAGGCAGGGGCGTGTTTTGGTTACCCATCAAGCCCTTACAGGATACCAATTCCAAAGCGGGTAGCACCGCTGGTCATGATGTGGGAAGCTCCACTCACGACATCCTCGGCGCTGTGAGGCCAGCAGCCAAAACAGTGCCTGCTGAAGCCTAGGCCGAGGAAGGCGCGCCATTGGGTGAGGGTGATGTAGAAATGGTAGTTGAGGACCCTCAAACAGAAGAAGTAGTTGAAGGGCCTTTCCCACCAGTGGGTGAAACCCTTGAAGAAGTCTCAGAAGAGACGAGAAAACCCAAAGCAAAGAAAATCCCAGACCACGTTTCAAAGGAAGAGTTCAGCACTCACATGCTGACACACCTTCCGGCACGTACATGGTGTGATTTTTGCATGAAAGGCAGGGTAAGAGAGGATGGTCACTTCAAACGTTCTGAAGGAGTAAACCCATCCGAAGTTCCACGGGTCAGTATGGATTATTGCTTTTTGGGAAGGTATATCAACAACCCCCCTGGGGAAGCCACAGAAGAGACAGTGGCTGACTTGAAAACGTCTCAAGACGATGAAGAAGGAGCATTGCCAGTGCTTGTCATCACAGACGAAAAGTCAGGCTGCATCTTTGCCGGTGTGGTCAACAAAGGTGTTGGCAAGTACGCCGTTTATCTGGTCACTGAGGCGCTGAGAAGCACAGGACGCTAGAAAGTGATCTTGATGACGGACGCTGAACCTTCGATCAGGGCATTGGCTGAAGCTGCAAGCAAAGAATGGGGCAAGGAGTGCCAGATCCAAGTGGCTCCTAGAGAGTCACACACTTCAAATGGTGCAGCGGAAAGAGCCATACTGGAATTGGCAAAGCAAGCCAGAACGGTCACCAGTGCGTTGGAACACCACTTCCCTGGCTACAAGGTGATGCCCAAGCACAACGACAGAGAAAGGGAAATTGGACCCGCAGTCAGCCTTGCGGCTTCGGTTGGGGAAGAGCCTGCAATCAGACGAGCATCTGATTGGAACAGAGCAAGGCATCAGAAGATGCAGAACCATCTGGAGAAGGCCAGAGAATAAGCGTGGGACAGAAAGCTGTTTGACAACTTCAAAGGAACACCTTGGCAACCAAGAGGTGGACCGACAGCAGTCCCAGGAGCCCCATGCTACTCCTGGTCTGCCAGCACCGGGGACACCTGCGGGTAGCAAGCGCGGTATCTACATCACGGTGAGTTTGCAACTCAAGTACGGGCAAGCCCCTGATTGCCCAGGTTGCTACACCACCATCGACAACCCTCGTCCGCGCAGTAAGGTGTGTCGGGATAGATTTGAAAAGTTGGTGGTCAAAGAAAAGGAAGAAGCCGGAACACCGGGCAGCCCCGCAGTTCCTGAGCTTGAAGCTCGTGATCCAGTTGAAAGAGCAGCGGGAAGCACCGCAGCTCCGGGCGCGGGTAGCACCGCACCTCAAAGCGCGGGTAGAACTGCCCCAAAGGATGTGGGAAGAACCGCTCCCATGGATGTCCAAAGCGGTGGTCAATCCTTGAGCAGCGGGCTCAAGAGAGATGGAGGGGATCAACCACAGGGTGAATCCACTACAGCCTCCTCAAAGAGACTCCGCGGTGAGGAACAAAGAGGCGAAAGGAGACCTGCAGAGACCGACTTGGAAGCGCTGGAATACGACACGCTCCACGCTGCCCTGTTGGATCCAGAGCCTGAGATCATCGCCGGACAACCAACATTGCATGAAACACCTCCAATTGCCCATCTGGCGAACAGCATGCCTAACAGGATACCCAGATTGGGCCAACTATGATGGAGCAGTTGATGAGAGAACAGAAGAGCCACTTCCCGAAGACAAAGTGAAAAAGGGACGTGGATTAAAGTTCCTGAAGATGGAATCCCACAATGTCAAGACAGACATTACGTGGAAACAGCCAAAGACATGGGCTTGAAGATTGTTAAAAGCAGATGGGTAGATTGCTGGAAGCCACTTCCAGACGATCCGCATGGAGTTCGCTCCAGATGCGTAGCCATGGAAATCAACAACAGCCCCAGAAACGATGTCTTCAGTGGCACGCCTCTGCTGGTCGACTGCAGAATCATTGTTTCCTTGGCTGCAACCAAACGAAGAGGTCAAAAGTTTGGAAGACGACTCCTGGGAAGATATGATGTGTCGGTGGCGTTCTTCCACGCGAAGTCAAGTGGAAAGATTGCGGTAATCCCTCCAAAGGACCTGCAGTCTGAGTACCTTTGGTACCTGAACAAGGCCATGAACGGCACAAGGGAAGCATCAATGTGTTGGAGTCAAGAGATCATTGGAACACTCAAGCCAGTTGGTTAAAGAATTCCAAGGATTTGGACAAACCCCTGACAGAAGAGGAAGCTAAGATCTTCCCCAAACTCGCCGGGACGGCACTGTATCTGTCGTTGGACAGACCTTCAATCCAGTTCCCCATGGCAGGAATTGCATCTGGAATGGCAAAGCCAACTGTGCTGCACAACCTCAAGCTGAAACGGTTGGGCAGTAAAATGCCCAACAGAGACTTGGGTGTTTGAACATCAGGAAGAACCAAAGAAAATCTTGGTGCACACGGACTCACACTGGGGTTTGTGTCAAGAGAGCCGAAAGTCGATGAGCTCCTTGGCCATCAGGCTAGGATCGCACTTGTTGGACACATCGTGCGGGAAGCAGAGCACTGTGGCGCTGAGTTCGGGAGAAGCTGAGTACTACGCGATCACTCGCGGATCAGCAGCAGCGATCGTGGTACAGAATATCCTCGCGGAAATGAATCGCAGATACGGACTGGCATGTCTGACAGATTCATCAGCTGCCAAGGGCATCTCGCACCGACGTGGAGTCGGCAAAGTCAAGCAGTTAGAGTTGAGAGAACTTTGGGGGCAGGATAAGGTTGATAAAGGCGAACTGGAAGTTCGCAAAATCGGCACCGACAAGAACTGGAGTGATATCGGAACAAAAGCCTTGGATGGCTACCGAATCACTCAACTGGTGCAGATGATGCCACTCAAGAGGGGCTTGGTACTGGCATCACTCTTTATGGCCGCAAAAGCCCAAGATCCAGAAGAACTGCGCAACACAGACTGCAGCTTTCTGCTGTATCTGCTAATACTGCATGTGTTGGCAGTGATAGATCTTGTGCACGTTTGGAAGCGTGCAGGTCGAGTGGTCAGATCGATTGGATGTCAGATCCAACCCGAGACCAAAGATCAATCAACAGAACATGAGGAGCCCAAAAGACGCAAGGCGCCCGTAGTGTCAGCGGGAATCCCCGGGACTACTGAGCAAAATGAGTTCCCTGCGGGTAGATCCGCGGGAACAGCGGGATCCGGAGTTGCTCAAAGCAGCTCGTCGTGTACAGTAGTACCAGTAGCTACACAAGCCAGTGTAGAACAACCAACTGCGGAATCGCAGAGAGCCAGACCAACCAGCTCCTGTGCCAGATCCAGTGTGGATCATCGGCAGTGGTGAAAGGTACCACAGGTCTACCTGTGGAATGGTGCGTGTACAGCCTCATAGATGTGTTGCCATTCAAGCTGGATACACACCATGCAAGCAGTGTGGTGGATGACATCTGGCAGCAGTATGACAATCCGTCACAAAGCTGCGGAGGGGCGTCAGGAATCACAGGCTATACATAGCATCACACCCTTACATGTACAATTGAACTGACTTGGCTGCAACTGCAGCCCCTCTTTGGCGCAAGCTAAGAAAATGCTACCTTGCAAGTTGACATTTTGGGTTTCTAAATTGGATGTGCCTATGGGGAAAGGCTTAAATATGTAGACATTGTTGTATTATGTGGATTTCAGTGTTTTGTTTTAATCCAATACTGGGGGTTCAACACTTAAATGACGGTGTGCCACTGGGATTTGCAACAAGAACATTTAAAAATCATCATTTTTTGGATCAGGTTTTCTAGGTGTGCCAATAGGGAAAACCAATTGGAAGGACTTTTGCAAGGACCCACTTTGCGACAGCGTGTGATGGTGATTTGGATAAAAGCACAACTTGCAAGGACTTCCGAGTTTGGGAGGTAGTAGCTGTTTTGCAGCCATTTGGACACCCTGCAAAACGGGCAAATTCTTTAACGTCCCTTCTGAAACCCTATAATGAAACTATCATTCCACCAACTTTTTCTACTTTTTGGTACACCAATAATTCCCCAAACAGTTTACTGTTGGGGTTCTCAATTCTTTCTTAAGAGGTGTCCGCCTCTGTCCAGGTGGTGGTGTCCGGCTCTCCCGCTGTATACGAATNCTAGTCTACGCTGTGCTAACTACGAGCCAAACCTTGAGCCAAAAACAAGGTGAAACTACTGTACAACTGTGCAAGAAACAGTGGAACCCTAGCAAGCTACTACACACTACACTATATATACATATAGTATGTGTATGATATATGCCTATCATAATCAAAGCATGGAGACCCCAAACCGCAACCACAAGCCACAGAAGTCCTTAAGACGCCATCCAACTAAGAATATCAATCCACCATTGGTAAAGCAGCTGGATGGGTAAAGCCGCTAGATGAGTAGCACCCCGCTTTCAAACCCGATCCAGATACCTCCGACAAATCGCAGTCATCTCAGGTTGGTGACTGACAATATCTCATGCACCAAACCATCCCCAGTAATATCCCATGAACTCCCCAAAAAAAACTTCTTGGACAGAAATCGCATTTTTTTGTAGTGCCCCCTTCCTGCCTTTATTACCAAGGCGCTGAAATCCCGACTTCTGATCTTTTTGCCCAGCGCAGCGGTGAGCTGTTGATGTAGCAAGCCTTGGCCATTGAGGTCGGAAGATTTCAAGATATTCCAGGAAATTATTGTAAATCAATACAAATCATAATATGTGTTTCGTTAAGCTAATCCAAAAATCAGTGGAATCGTATCTCCAGACTAGAAATCTAGATCTAGAATCTAGATACTTCAGAATTCAGAAGGTCTGCCGCAGTCAGCAAGGCAAGCTGTCTGAGGTGGATGTTGGTGTCTGCCAAAGTACATGAGTATGGCATGTTGATTCAATAGTGGCAGACAGTTGCTCTCTCGAGTTGATTTTCTTGGCATAGTATACTTTGGAGGCTCCTAGGACTTAGGGGACTTTTAACTTCAAGCTAAGTGGACTTATAACTGGGGTAAGTATATGTTAAGTGGTGGTCATGTTGTGTAAGTGGTAGCTATCTTATGGATAGGTTAGCATTGACTTAAGTCCGGGTTAGCCTACTTATAAGTGGAAGCCAAGTGAAAGTGGCTAAGTTGTTGTATAGATAGCTATCACTTAGCTTTCACATAGCTTTCACTTAGCTTTTTGTAAAAAGCATGTTTTTTCGCAACGAAGTGGAGATTCTGTGTTTTTTGGTTTAAATTTTGAAGATATGTATTTGGGGCATTTTGTCTGGATTTGTGAAATGTGTGATTGGTAGCCGTTTGGCTTTTTTGGACAGCAATGGCTGGTTGCTTGAAGCAAGTGGATGCTGCTCAAAAATTCCTCCGGGGAATAAGCCCTCTTCCAGGGCACAGCAACTTTGCAGAGAAACAGGCTGGAGGCATTAAGAAAGCTTTGGAGAAGCTTCGAGAAGTGACGCCTGGAGAGGCAGCTTCCATTTTGGCTCGAATCGATGATACGCTTTGGGAAGCTTCCCAGGTGGAGGCATTCAGGGAAAGCTTGGCGTGCAAGACACGCGCGGTCGTGGAAGAGATTTCACGTACGACGCAGCTGCATGATTTCACGAGTCTTCCGTATTTCTTGCCGGATGACTTGACAGGGAAAATATGGGCAACTGGTCAGGACAAAGATCAATAGCTTTTGAGTTGTGCGCCCACGCGGCAAAGTTGTCCTTGCGTACGGCTACAGAGGCTTCGAAGGCGACCATCATTGCTTTGGCATATTGGACGCACTTGGGAAAGGGCGTGAGCCCACAAGAGAAATACAATTTGTATTTGAAGAAGAAGCCACTGGTGAGGACGGAGCAGCTACGGGCTGTGGAGGTTCGATGAGGTCATGGCCAGCATGGAAGAAACTTTGCCACATTAGAGCGGCAAGACATCGAAGATAGATGGGCCTCAGTGATGAGTTGCTTGCAATTTGTGAGCTTTTGGGCAGCGGCTGGCCACGGTCAGCCTTGGACTCACGTGGTCGTGTATAGGCTTCACTCCTTCTTTTGCCATTTCTGCATCTGGCGTGCAGAAGCCACGGATCTTCCTCAGCATCCGACTGAGGGACAGAAGTGTTTGGTACCCACGAGGTACAAAATAAAAGTAGATGGGTGGCGCAGTATCCATGGTGGTGATCAATATCTTTGCCAGAGTGCTATGCGCACGAGGGAGCTACTTTGCCTGCTTGTGCGACGCCTGTCTACGCGACAGGAATGTCGACAGGAATGTCGACAGGTGATGCTCTGCTGTCTACTGGCACGGGAGCTGGTTCTCACGCAGCTACGGCTGTGGAGGACGAAGCCGCAGTTGGGATGTGACTTTGGATCAGGCAAGCCTAGGTGGCGTACTGGCAAAGGCTTGATCAAAGGACTAGAGAAAATTGTGTGATAGGAATGAGTGCGGATTGAGTGCAGATGAGTGCGCGATCATCAGAGTAGAAAAAATGCTGCCCTCATTGTTGAGTGCGGGAGAGACAAACCCAATGAAATAATATATACTCTTGAGTGTGGAATGAGTGTGGAAGGGGGAAAGTAAGCTAAAGACAAGGTCTGGGATGAGTGCGGTGAGTGCGGATTTTTTGACATCCTCATATGAGAATGAGTGCGAATTGAATGCGGATAAAACAACTTTTTTGTCTTGTGTAATCTTTTCTTCCCAAATGTTCACAGCAAAGGCTGTTTTCCTTGGAAACTGCTCGTCTGAATTTTTTCGCTACAGCTCTGGCTCTGGGGGATGGTTGCTGTAGGTTTCTGTGGTTTGGGCGCTTCCTGGCTGCTGGTTTTTCTCTGCACCTGTTGCAGAGCTGGATCGCGATTGGTTGGAAAAGAACCAGAGATTCTTTGTTAACACCAGCAGCCTGCTGCACGGAGCACCTATTTCGACAAAACTCAGATTATCGTGGGGATGCATCTACTTGTGCCACACTTTTGCCCTTGGTGTGGGCTTTTTCGCATGAAATCTTGCATGAACATGCAGCTATGCAAACGGCAATCACCTCCTTGAATGCTCTTTACGCTGTGGTGACATGTTTGCATTAGATGAAATGGAATCCTTCACAAGGCGCAGCACTGCCAAAATTGCAAGGGAAGTGCATGGTCGCGTTTCAAGTGGCGTACGACGCCGCGTTGACGCGACCAAAAGCGCGCTACGCCTTGCATGTCTGGAGACAATTGCCTCGCTGGGGTCGGCATGCAGATTGCTACGTGGGAGAAAGAAAGCATCGCACCTTCAAAAGCCAAGTAGCTCCCAAGATGACCAACCTAACGACGTTCTCAAAGAGTTGTCTCTTGCAGCTTGCGGAAATGGAGCTAATGGATTCAGAAGAGCAACGTCCTACACCGGACAGCTTCTAGGCAAGCCACGTGCTCAGCCAAGCTGCGCCCACCTAGTGCATCTGCCAAGTGACACAAAGTTTGCCCACGGGCTTCAGTATCAATGTGTCAGATATGAAAAGGGCATGTATCTACTCCTCTCAAACGAATGCGCCGTGTAACAAAGATATTTTTTACTTGTGACCTGTTTGTCCAAAGTCAACAATTCAAATGCCAAACTTCCCCAGTGAAAGTTAAACATGTCAAAATTAGCACTTTTCCCGCTCAAATATCTGCTTGCCCACGAGCCAATGCACCTGCTGTGCATAAAGGAACCACGGGCCTTTGCCTGCTCCGAAAATGGATGCAACTATTCTTTTCACCCGACCTTCCCAAACTCTGTCCGAAGCGAAAAAAATATGAGCAGCCTCCTTCAGTATGCCACATTCAATCAACAAAATCCAATTAAAAATGTTCGAACTCCTTGAAAAATAGAAAACATGAAAGCCTTCAAAAAAACATCAAAAACTTAGCTTCCACTTAGCTTCCACTTAGCTATACCTCAAGTAGACCTAAAGCTAAGTTCAACTAAGTTCAAGCTAAGTTCGAGCTAAGTGACCTAAGTCCAAAGGAGCCTCCAAAGTAGGGTCATAAGAAATCGTGTTCCCTTCAACAAATTGGACCATAAGATTGTACCAGAATCATAAATGATCATAATAACATCTCAAATGACTAGTCCATTTGTCCAATTTGTCCATTGGTGGTCTCCCAAGGACTGAAGAATTGATGACCGATCGCAGCTCATGCCGGGCACCACCAACATCTGCGTATCATGGAGAACACACAATAAAGAACATCAGAGAACCACACAACACTTCCAACTTCAAACCTTCTGCTTGAGACAGGTTTCGTGATTCGTGTGATTAGCTACTGTACATTTTGGGACAATTTTGTCATGGAATTGCTAGCAAATCGATCATGCCGAGAGTCCTTCCAAGGCCTTAACGGATGACACCATCTGCCTCGCAAGGCTCTTCATTTCCTCACCAATTCTGCCCAGCATCGCCATTGGGATGTTAGGTCAATGATCCACATTCATGGGGTCATGTTCCATGGCTATGTTGAATGACCAAAGGGTAATTAGCAAGAATGATCAACACTTGTGATATTTGTATACAAAAATAGACCCTGCCATGAGTTGGGGGTTGGAAGACTACTTCGCTCTCGAAATGTGAGATTCTCAGGGTGTATGAACAATAATTTTAACAGATGCACTGAAATGCTCAAAGCTACATAAATCAAATTACTATCCTGCCAACTAACATACACCCATCAAACAGAAAAATGGTCAAAGACATTGACAAATTGGAGTATAGTCTACATTTTCATGGGTAAATACCTAGCAAGACGGTTTTACCTATCACTATTCCGAATGAATGGGGATGGGGATCGCCCTAGTGCCAATCAACCCCAGCTTGGAGTATGGTTTTAATCCCCGGTAAGATTGGGCAAATCATGCGGGAATTCATGACTTTGGGATTCTTTCACAGACATTCTTTCCTCCTCCCGGCCGCTCCAAGCTGCGGCAAGCAGCAAGCTTAAGCGAATCAAGGAGGTGGGAACTTTGGCACTCAACATCCTGGCAACGGGTGGCCCGAAGTGTGGTGGTTTGCACTGCTCATCCCTGAACCACCGTGAAGTCACACACATGGGAAGAACAAGTACCATCCACAGCTCCCTGTTTAGTAAGCCCCACAGCTGCTTGGCCAAAAGGCACGCCACAAATCCATAACAAATCAGAAGAATCAGAACATGCACAAATATGTACATGTATATATATATATATATCTGTGTGTGTAGGCATTACATTTACTATTGAAGTCTGAATATTCTGATGTGTTACGGAATTAAACTATCTCCATAATAGTATGATAAATCTTATTTTGTAATATTTATTTTTTTGTTGGATGACATGATATGTGGTATTATGATCCATAAACGGTACATCTTATGTAGCAACCATTGCTTACCAACCCCTGTCCTGTCATTTTCCTCGAGTTTCTCGGCCAAACTCCGGCGGTAGAAACTGAGCACCATGGGAAGGTCCGCCTCGCGGCAGTCGAAGATACGGGCCAACATTGGGGCTATATCTATACAATTTTCACATCATGGATATTGTATATATATATATATATTATATTGATATTATTATCTCATATGCTAAGCTTAAATGATCTTATACGTGGTGTATCATATATACACATATTTTACAATTTGTATTGAATTCATATATGATGGATATGAATGTTTATGATATGTTACAGATTGTTACAGGATATTACACGCATATCATATCATTGAAAACAAACATCAAATATATTGAAATATCATATCTAAACATGTCCAACATCAGCTCCTCCCCTGGGCCCCGCCGTGCGGCCAATTCAGCCATGATGCCGTGAGGACTGGTTTGGATGCCTCAAAGATTCAGAGAACAGCCGCTACTCACCATGGATCTGCGTGGATGTCATAGGTCAACTTTGTTTTAGGCACTACACTGAAAAAACAAAAACCATCTGAATCATTGAATCATCGCCAAAGAGATGGATGTCTTCAAGAATTGGAAACGATCAATGAATCACTTGATCCTTGCATCCCAAAGTTCTCTTGTTATGGTTGTGTCACTAATGGCTATAGCATGCAGCTATGGAACATTTCATTGGCAAACCTCCGGTACATCTATGAATCTATGACCACCCTTCTTTTCCTGCGGTACCAACAAAATCCTTTATTAATCAACATGAGGAACTGTTCATAACCCAGTCACCAACCTGTCACCTTTCCTCTTTGCATAACTGAATCTTAGAAAGTTGACGAGTACCTGTCACTCAGGCTGTCGAAATGGGGTACCTATAACCACACAAACTGGTTCCAAGTCTTATAGCGTTCCGTCGGTTGAAACTAAAGCCGCGCGAGGTAACTACTGCTTAGGTAATCTTAGGTATGGTTACTTCAACAAAAATGGAGGTATCCATTTTCCCGCGGGTTTCAATACTCATTTAAAAAAATACATCTACCATCATCTACCGTTGGATGATGGAAAGAACACCCACATGGTGGAGTACAATATCCACAGAATTCTTCAGCTATGTATATATGGCTTAGCTATGGCGTATTTCCCAACTTGCCAACTTCATGACCAGTCTTCTTTGCCAAACGGCATTCTCCATGGCAAACAAGGCCAGCACAGGTTTGAAGACCTTTCCTGCGGCATGGATTCCATGTGTCTCATTGGTTTTTGGGGAACACGTGTGGAAAAAAAAGGAGACCATGGATATGTTTTGGAAGGACAGCGGGCTCAAATGACCGATGTTGAGCTGATGTGAAAGCTGCAATCCGAGTTCCAGGGTAGCCTATGTTTCATTCCAGGGTGACCGAGTTCCAGGGTAGCCTGATGTCAAACCATGACCGATGTTTGCCTGATGGCTGCACCTATATTTCATTCTACTTGGATCAGAAAACGTCATTGCAGCCTTGCTCCCATTCCATGGCGCAACTGGGTCAAAATGTGCGACCTTTGCAATTCCAAACGCGGCACAAATATGGATATAAATTCCTAAAACTGTCGATGAGGACGCATGAGTTGCTTGGGAAAGCAAGGTATACCAAGTATCAGGCATCATTGCAGAGCTGCAGCCCCTGGTACTTGAGAATTCAGTTCTAACTACCCAGACTTGTACAAGGTGGAGCGCCCCTCAAAAATCTTCGTTGGTTTATTACACCCATATACACCCATTAACTATAGACATGTACATATATATATATATATATATGTACATATATACGTATACATACAGGTATCACAAACCGATTAAATTTCACGAGGTCTTGGGATTTTGGATTTTTTAGGGTACAGTGGGTTTTAAAGTCAAAATGCATTATTTGGTGCAACCTACGCGCAGGTGGGGT
>BGPT01001805.1:169314-194782 GCA_003297045.1 Symbiodinium sp. clade C Y103 | reverse complement strand
GACAAAGTTGTGTGTGACAAAGTTGTGTGTGACAAAGTTGTGTGTGACAAAGTTGTGTGTGAAAGAGTTGTGTGTGACAAAGTTGTGTGTGACAAAGTTCTGTGTGAAAGAAAGAGTTGAGACGCGGGTTGAGACGCGGGAGGCGGGCGGCGGGCGGCGGGAGGTGCAAAGCAAAAAACAAGAACCCCACACAATGTTGTGGGGAAAAAAAAGTTTGAGAATCCCAACTATGTTAAGTTGCGTGATAGATCACAGTTACTTCCCATGAGCATTTCCAGAGTGATTCCCCGTTGCCCTCTACGTCCACCAGAAGCTCTGCCCTTCTCCATGTCAGCGACCAATACCCTTCTTGGACATGAATCCTAGCTGGTACAAGTAACTTTAATATAGTAATAGCTGGTTTATAACCTTGCTTAGTAAGTCCTCCATCGCACGGTCTCCACGCTTATTCCGCTTTACGGCTTCACTACCAAATATATGACTCATTGATCATCGTCCTGGGGCTGGAAAAACGCAAAGCCTCACCGTCATCATTATCTAACTAAGGAAACCTGACAATCATTATCACTGTCATTTGTCATACATCATGGGTTTGTCCAAAAAATGGGCATACCCCAAAATTACAATGTTGCTGCACAATTGTGGTAAACCATCAAATTCTCAGATACCCTATCGTCCTATATTATCTATTTACAGATAAACCCACATTACGATTATCAATAAGTATCATCACATATCATCACGACTACTAACTAGTCCCAAAAGAAAATCCGATCACTATTGTCATACGATATGATTATCATTGTAAATATCATTGTCATACGAAAATCACTATGACACCTTATGACTATACATGACTATCATCTAATAGTCATGCAAATTTCCTTCCACTTCGCTGCCCACACCTTCGCCCTACTTCCGGTGACCTCCCCGTTGTGCGAGGCCGCAATCTGTCGCAACTGCGCCAGCAAGGTGCTATCCAAACGCGCGGGGTGCTCGACCTGGCAGCTGATGACGGCAGATTTCAGGGGCGATAGTCTCATTGGGGATTTCTACCTAGATTTGTCATAATAAGCTGATTGACAATATGTATGCATATAACTATAAAAACTCTATAAATACTTTTTTTGGGTGAAATCAGCATTTAAACTCATATTTGCGGCGCTAGTTATATATCTATGCCCCATTGAGGCATACATATACAACCAGCGCCTCAAATATGAGTTTAAATGCTGATTTCACCAAAACAAGTGTGGTATAAAATCCAGAACACATACTGGGGATATAACGGGGCATAATGGAACAACTCACCGAGGTGACCTCCCCAATAATGATTGGATTGATTCAGGGTGATTCTTGACCATCAACAACCACTAAGAGCCGCCGGCTTCTTACCAGCTATCAGTGGGGGGGTCAGTCCCCATGATTTTCCGAGAACGATTAAGATATTCAGCACAAGTCTGATGTGACGTCATTGAAATTGGGTGGTAAGAACATCATGGAATTATGTGATATCAAGCAACAAAGACGCGGATATCTAGCAACCGAGGTTGCCAATTTGCTAAGGGATGCTAAGGGTTAGTTTCTTGGAGCTGGCCAGATGGAAAAGTAGAAGTTAGGGTCATGAAATTTGAAAGATGATGTTAAGTTTGGGAAATGAGACTCTAAAGCGCATTAAGTCACAATGCCAAGTCACAATGCCAAAATCCATGTTAGGTCATGGGAAAGGCCGAACAATTAAGCACAACAACATTGCCAAAGAAACACAAACCACTGCCATCGTCCTGCAGCAAGATCTACTCTACGCCTCTGCATAGGAACCAAAGACTTCCTTGAAAAACTGGATGGGCATAGACCAAAATGCAACAGGTTCCAAATTGTCGTTGTTCCTGGTCTTTGGGATGTAGAGATGGCAGCATCAATAGCCATAGGAATGATGGCGCCGCGGGTTCGAGCCCTGCCGTATAAATCCTTCTCAGCAAATGACAGCTTCCAACATATCCCAATGAGACATCCAGAAGCTGGAGATATACCCCAAAACCACCTGGACGCGATGCTTGAAATCATCAAAATACAGTACGAGTAAGACATGAAAACTGACCTCTGTGGTGGTAAATCCAACCATCTCACAAAAAAACAAATATATCTTATTATAATTTGTTCCTGGGTGATCATTCAAGTCGTATAATTATGGAGATAACATCCAAACATATGAAACCCGAATGGCGTCGGGTTCTGGGGACGCCGACTGTCAGAATTTCTCAAAGCAACTTTGGAGGTTGAAGCGACGATTGATTCATTCATTGATGAATTATGGAATGAATAATGGTTGACATATTGTTCTGTAGCGCCTTTTCTACAGGTTGACCAATGTCTATACCATTCTATACCAACTTCAGTGACCGCCTAGAAGTCATGTGGAAGAAATGCGCCACATGACCCTGGCCTCTAAAGAAGTCATGGCCGTCATGTTCTTGACGACTCCCAACAACCTCGCCACGTGGGACTGTGAGATGTCCAGTCATCAGCGTTGCCTTCATCACACTGAATCGTATACAATATTTGTGTGAAAATGAGGTATACCATGGTATACCCAAATGACCATCATAATGGAGAAACAAAGGGTAAACTACTGTAGCGGATTGTGTACAAACCCACACGTAGTCAAACGTATTGAATCTCCTTGTGCAGCGGAGTGGAGTTGTTGACAGTCCCTATAGGAATGTTTTGAAGAATGTCGCAGTGGCATGTGCAAAAATCACTGGGCAAAGATCATATCCGCTCTAAAGATTGCAAATGAACCAATGCAAAGCAACCTGAATCCAGTAGCTGTACCCTCCGCCCTGCACAGCCCTGCACAGCCCTGCACCTGCAAAAGCGCTACATGTTGATCTCGTAGCATTTCAGGTAATTAATCATAAGTAGTCAACTATCAGCTTGAACCATATGTTTTTCAGGGCTGCTCCCAACATCCTAGACACAAAGCAGAAAGCTGTGAACATCAGGTAAAATGACCAATTCCCCGCCCTGTGGCAATGATTCATTGATCTGGAAAAAAAGAGCGTACCATTCAAATACAGCAATTCACAAGCTTGAAACAAGGCAAAAAAATGGGATTCGCAGTGAGGTCATGACAATTCATCCAAATTGATCATCGGCTAATAGGTTTACCAGCTGGTGAACTAACATAGCTATGGAAAATCACCATTTTTGATGGGAAAAAGGTAAGCAACCTGACTTTTTTCTGGATGTTCTTTTTGTGATATCATGGAAGTTGGCAGCGAAATCATCCCTGACTGAGACCCAGTGGCTGCTCCGGAGCTGCAAAGGGCGCGCGAATGGCTTGCTCAATTTCGGCCAGCAGCGAATTGCAATCCTTGGCTGATCAGCAAATAGGTTGGGCGTTGGTTTGAACCCCCCAAATAGACGTTGAGTGGGGATTATCAAGACAAAATATCTCAGACAGGGATAATACGGGAATTGATTGAATCATATTGAAACCAACAATATATACAGTAGGAGTACATACAACTTCAAACAAATGCAAATTCAGAACACACAAAAAACAGACATTTGACTTTTGATCTCCAAAATCTTCTAAGCAGAGCTTGGCGTCGTTGTGGCAGCACACCATGTAGTGATTGGTGGCTACCTTGGATCCGGCGCGGCCGTGGCGTTGCTTTCTAGGTTAACGGTTAACGATGCTAGAAAAGATTTTGTATAGACATGATTAGACATGTACATTCTATATCTATATATCTATAGCATAACCATGAAGAACCTGACTCTACATATGCACATACATCATTATACATTAATTTCATGTAGTGTTTCCTGATATTTGATCATCATTTGGCGTTTGTCATCACCAGGCTGCAATGCAGTTGGAAGCCGCCTGGATGTAGTTGGGGATGATCACCTGGCACGCAAAAAAAACACAACAAGTCTAGCTGATGGGTGGAGCCATCCGTTCGAGAGATGTTAGAAAATTATACCGAAATCATAGAAAATCAGGATCAACTTCAAAAATGGAATGGACTGTAGGCATTTACTGATGCATTTAAGACCACCAGTTCAATGCTAACAAAAGTTTGACCAACGCAATTGTATCAAACCTTGGACCTTCACACATCGCCCATTGCCCAAGGGCCTGTTTGGTGCGGGTGCTTTCATCAAGGGCGCCCAGCTCACGCAGATACGCCTGGACGCATCCCAATCAAAATTCATGATATCATCTCATGGTGGAGTTTGCATTCTGTGTTTGCCTTTTAACTTCCTTTTTCTTGATTACCCTCTGCTAATCGAACATCATCTACACATGGATCACATTGTGTCATTTTCCATGGCCCCACTTCCAATACACCATCATATTTTGTTCGGTAGAAGAATGGCAATCTTCAGGGCATACCACAGTTTTGGACAAAATAACATAAACCCCAAACTTTGTTGATGATATCAAATGATATCGCATTAAATCCCAATTGGTGAGCGAATATGCCCCATTAAATATCCCCTTTGGAGCATCATATTAATATGTTGTTGGTAATGTATTTATATAGAGATATACAAAGGGTTTCTAATTTTTGATTCTTAATATTGCCAAATTCTATTCCTGCTACATCCCTCTATATTCATCTTCCTTCCACTCTCTCACTACTCTCTATTATATTGTGCAAATGGTTCACATTAAATCCCAATTTTTCCTTTTTGTTGTTGGTCATGCTCCCATTTTAGTTGCTTTTGTATCCCCATGTATCCCCATGATCTCCCATAAACTTGCTGACCACATATCCAAATATGAGGTAGAGTTGATTTCCCTGTGGTCATCAAAGCTAGCTAGAAAATACCCAATTCATTATTGGTGTGGATAAATCAAAACACTCGCCAACCTATAACCTGAAAAGTTGGGGCATGTGGGAACGAATCCCCCAATCCAGTTCCCATCATTCCAATACCATCGCGAAGTGAGGTCGTGATCAAATTCATCCAGACTACCCCCATTCATGAAATCCCAAAACATATGTGCCAATGTAAAATATATTCCAATTAGACCACCATTATGTTACATTTTGTTGTTTTTCGATGGATGATTTTCGCATCTGTTTTCAGATTTACAGATTTTGATGGATGATTTTCCCATAGTTTCTCATATTTTCTCATATGTTCACACATGTTCACACATTTTCACATATATTCACAATAAACATCTCCATTCTTTCAGATTTCCCAACTGCGGCCTCTGACTCAGCGAAACGCCAGTCCGCCTCCAAGCCGGTGCCTCGACAATATGCAACGACACGGGATTGGTTATAATATTTGGATAATATTTGGATATGATCTTTTATCATAACTTATGATACTCTATATGATACAAACTTTTGAAACATCAGTGTTAGGGTAAATCATCCCAAATATGGTAAACACCTATGAGAAACTCCGCAAATTGGGGATGGTGTTGGGGAGAACTCGGCAAAAGCCATGTTGAAGGGACCCAATTTTTGGCCAACTGCCAGTGGATATTGGACTTCGTGGTTGGTTGGTTGGTTGGTTGATGGGGTGATTGGTAATGCAGCTAGTGGAAAGTGTCTCAGAGTTTCACCAATGTTGGAACAGCACCAGAACTGAACAAGACGACAACAAACAAACGAATTGGTGGATGCCATACATGCTGGATAATTATTGCTGATTATCTTCACTTTATCCCAAACAACCACCATTCAAAGGTTTTGGTCATGGCTCAATGGGGATCATCTTCCAAAACAGGGCTGACTATGCCACAGCGCAATGCAATCCATTTTGGCTGTCCATCACCCCCGAATCAGAAACCATATCACGTCTCGGGCATGGGTCGGCTCACCCAAATCCTTAACCCTTGATGAAAAGGCGGACCAGTCTTTTCAAGTACGAGTATATCATCTCTTCAGACTTGTGTTTGTTCATGACCCAGGTTCCCCTATTGAACATCCATCCATCCCCAGATCTTGTTGATGATGTTCCCAAGTTTGGTTGATTAGCAGCCAAAAAAAACGATGGATCAAAAGCCTGATACTAGCCTGATACTAGCCTTCTGTTCGCACCAAAGGAACTTGAAAGTGGATGTTGACTCCCCAATTCAAATTCATAGGGTAAAATCAAAGATTTTGACCCATTCCCAAATAGTCTTTTCTTGGGGAAGCCCTGTGTCATAAACAGCCCCACAATGGTTCCACTTGGTTGTCCCGCCATAGAATCTCGACAGTGGCACACGACCTGACGCGGCAATCAAGATAGAACGCTCTCAATCTCGGGTCCACGTCCAGGATTGTTGTGGACCCCTGATTGACTTTCATCTGGGGATCTAGTTGGAATAAACAGTATAAGAGCTTTTTGAAAATCTTAAACCCACGTATCACTATTAATCTATGAATTTCGAAGATCCCAGGCAGAGTCAGAAAGGATCAAGACTGTGTTGATCCCTGTCTACTATCCTTGGCAAGTCTTTGGAACTGACGCCAACAACGGCGCAGCCGGAAGTCTGACAATAATGATCGCCCGCTCTTTAGAGCCAGGCTCAGAATTCCCCATAAAAGGCTCAGAGATTTAACCAACACACAGGGACTAGATCAACCATTTCATGGGAATGCAATGGGATGTAGCTATCGTATTGGGTGAGCACTGGAACTGAAAACTATCAAGGAGATAATGGGACAATATACAATAGGGATCAAATGAATTATCATGAACTACTGAACCAATAATTTCATTGATATGTACAGCCATCGTTGGTCATGAAAATGTCGAATATATTCGGTAAATAGTATCCACATCCTTCAGGTCCAAGAAAAGACGGGTGAACACCATGAACATCCATGAACATCGTATTTATAGAGGGAATAAATCATGAGAAATGCACATTATTTCGCACGAAAGATGCTCGTGGAATGCCAACCCCGGATTTATCAGACTGATGGTGTATTTATGTTTATCTAGGGTGCCAGGAAGTGATAAATCTCTGTAAACTCGGAAAACCCGAATGACACCAGGCGTTGTTGAATGTGTGGTTTGACATCATACTTCACATGTTCATCTGGATTGTTGCATTCTTGGACTGCTGGAATCCTGATCCAAACAATCAGTGGGGGGTTGATCCAAACAATTTATGTCTTTTTAACCGGCCAACCCCCCACCCCCTGCGAACCTGTGCGAGATGGATCCATCGCAATCAACTGCTCCTGCAGTTGGAGGGACTGCGTTCAAAAAATGGCAGCGCCACCGGGCCTGCATATGGTTGGTCAACTTCACAGGAACCTCGATTTCTGTATAGTTTCAATATGTTTCAACGATGCTTTTGACTTCATATCGTCCAGGTGTTTAACTTTCTATCTAATTTGGGGTTGCTGAAACGTGCATTGAAAAAAAACTCTTCAAAAGGCTGAACCATCCCAAATGAGCATGGAAAAGAGAAACTGACAGCACCAAATAGACTCACATAATGCAGCAGGTTTTGAGGGTCTGAAATTTTCAGCCCATCCCAAGCGTTATGATATCATTCCTGCACTTTGTTCCTTGGATAAAGCCAATGTCCTCGAGATTTTAATCAAAGTACACATTGGTTTGAATATTCGTCATATGGACAAGGCATTCTGGACACACAGCCTCCAACCAACTGATGTCTGCCATGGGTCCGTACGTAGAAGCGATCTATTCCAAAGTCCAAAATTAAGTCAGCTTTCAAAGCACCAGCGCTTTAAATGTATTTGTTTAAAGCGTAAACAAGCACTTGATCCCTTTGTCGCCATAATAAAATCATATAGTGGCCAAAGTGCAAGACCAAGGATAAGCTTTGCATCTTTTCCACCCCCCATGTTGTACTCACTACCATGTCGTAGTCTAAAACCTCATTCTTACATGCTCATGTAGACAATATCTGCGTCCACGTGCGTATATATATATATATGTATGTATTCCTACTGTCATTGGTACGCATTTTTTACTCCGTCATCTTTGTTTGCACATATACATCAACATACATCAACAAATGATAAATTAACATAGGCCATAGGCTCGTGGCTACTATCTCGATCTACCCATCAAACACATCCAACAAATTTATAAATCACGGAATGAGCACATTGCCAAAACCATCTCCTTCATCTCAGTACATTCCGACTCCCAGAAGGATGCGAAGTTTCGGGTGATTCCACCGATGACCTCGGCCGATGATGTGCATTGCAGAAATGGAATTTGGATAATGATGTAGAAGTACTGTATATATAAGATTATATAAGTGGGTATATTATATTCCCTACATAGTTCTTCAAACTAATCAAACACTTGAGTGCTGTATTCTCACATGGGATGTGCGAGTGTCAAATTGATGACAACTGGCATGGCACCAGTCTCATCTGGTTGACAGTTTCTCCCATCTTGCACAAATCACAAGAATGATTGCACTTGACATAGACAGATTTTGGGTACTGCCTGTGCCAAAAAAAAACACCCTATGATCATAACCCTATGATCATAACCCTATGATAAAGCTGTGTGAAGCAGTCATGATATAATATGCCCTGTTGTCATTGATAATAATGCCAAACAGAAATTAGTATATATATATATATACATACACATAATGTCCATATATACAAATGGCACTAAACAGCAGGCCTCTTGGTTTCTGAGAGCACCCTTTCTTACAAGACCGGCATCACGAATCCGTGGTATCTCAGTCCAGGTTTACTGGCGATTTAAACCTCTAGTGAGTCGAGTTTCTTTCAATCTTCGGCAGTGATCCAAATCATCCACCAAGATCCAACATGATCCAAGATCCCATGTCAGACATGTCAGAAGCCTGGCCCCGTCTTTGACGCTAAAGATGCAGGACTGCACTGATTGCTGCTATGGTGCTTCATGCGCGTCATCGAAACTGTACTCTGTCTGCAGTGAGCCTGGACGATCATATGCTGGCACTGCTTTTTGACCACTGTCATCTACTTGTAGAAATTGACCCAAGTTAAGTTTGGGTGCCCAAAAATGAAACACGCGAAACTGCAGATTCTGCTCAACATTTTCAGGCTCAAGTTGTTTGGTCCGTCGCGCATGGTGACCTACGAATCCCCAGTTGCATCCGCCCAGAACGCTGGAGGTGATTGGGGCATGCCTCTAATGATCATAGGTTTCCGAGCTGACGATTGTGGATTGCAATCACCTGTTCGTTTTGTTCATAGGGCCAAGATGTAATGTATTGCACTTTATTATGTAGAGCCAGACTACAGTATCAATTTAAAAATCCTCTATCGCATTTAAAAATCCTCTATCGCTGTGTGAGGGCTAGTCATAACTAATCCAACAAACAGGTCCTTCTATGGCAAACCTTAGATACCCTGCAAATATGACGTTTGGCTGGGTACAATGTTCTCCCATTTCGAGTTTTAAAGATCGACCGAGGCTTGCCCATTGCGCATCCCAAACCCAAATCCAAATGGCCTGTTCCTGGTCGGTGTCGGCGCTTGAAATCCAACGCCTCATGTTGGAGCCAAGCGGACATGTAGGATTACGAGGACCAAAAAACAGGACAATCTTAAGCTTGGATGAATAACCCAGTACTGTAGTTGGTTTACCCTAACTGGAAGGGTTCTATTTTGCAGGCGAACACCTTTAGAAGTCACCTAGTTCATCAGCCAAGCTCTTGCTATGGGGCTGACATTGCTCATAAATCTCAGCAGATTCGGAGAAACTACAACTCTGAGACAATCCATCTTTAGATTCTTCCCACCTGACAAGCATCGTTGTATGAGGTCATTCGACTTTGCCCAGAAGAGTGGATGGGGGATACGACGTAAAAATCGACCAGTCCCAGTACATCTGCGGGGCATACTCGCAATCCCAAACTGGTGAATGCTTTCAACTCGCATCCAGTGGCATCAGGTTTCCACTGAAAGGGATGGAAAGTAAACAATGTAAACAAGATTTGACATTACAAACCAGAAAACTATAGAAAACCGTTTATTCTCTCCATGACTGTAAAACATGTTCTGAGTATTTCTGAGTTGTGTTTTGCATCTTGTGCGTACTGTAAGCCTGAGCCAGATTTGCTTTCAATTGCCTTTTGCTTTCAAAGATCCTGTTCAACCCATGCCCAATTAGAACCGGTCGGTTCTTCGAATCGTCCTGAAACAAAAAAAAGTACAGTACCACGTGGGGATCATCATCCCATTTCAAGGGACGGATATGTTGCAATATGTTGCAATACGTCATTTCGATGTTTCCAAGCGACCCAGCAGATTTCGAGTCTGGTTATACATGCAATATGTAATCTATAATCTATATACAGTAACGCTTATAACATCTTATAACATGCTATATTATATCCTCATACCACCATCATTTCTGCTCCATTTTTAATCTTTCTCAACAGTTTCTTTTGGAGAGGTGCCATTCACCAGTAACCAGGTCAGACCACCCACTGCCTGAACCTCACCATGGGCAAAGTGGACCAACTGATCCTCAGCGCCGGCAACACGGCTATGAGACACCAATTGCCCACAAATTGGTCATGTTCTTCAAGTAGGTCTATTATGGTTTATCTATATGTCTAGGTCGTGTCACCATAAAAATTTGGGGTTGAGAATATGAGCCATACTCAGTATCCAGTTTCCCCACCCCGTCACTTTGGAGGCACCAAAGGGTGCCAACTACTGGCCAAAAAAAAGAAGCAGGGTAAAGACATGGGTCAAAAACAAAACGCGAATATAGTACCCATGGATACCTCAAAACAGGGACCTGCAGTTCCACACGACCATAAATTGATGTCAGGATACCTGAATGCGTAGCAACCCTTGGTTGTCATACCCAATGGATTGGTGGTAAAACTCCCATATCATGCTCATAAGTGACAATGTCCCCGCTTGGAGCCAGTACCCACATCCCGTATTGCCAATATTCAACGCCAAACCTAGGATTTAAATTGTGAGTTTATTCACTTTGAGTAGTCCCCAAGATTTATGATTTCCCCAAACATGGTTCTAAATAGAGTTGATTAGAACTGATTAAATCAGTCATGTGTATGTATGTATGTATATATATATATATGTATGATACATTATAATACATATCCCATCCTGTTGTTGGGAAACTCCCAATGACAATAAATCCGGCGTGGTATTGATCAGTTTCAGTTGGCTTCAATCCTCATTTCTGTTGTGTAAATCACATTTTTCCAAGTGAATGGTACTTCTGATGTACCCATGCCCCCAACCAACATAGACCATGATATTTTTTTAAAGAGGAAAGTAGTCTTCCAACCTCTGACTGATGGCAAGGTCTACCTTGTATAGTTGGGGGGTGGTAAGTTTCTGCTCCTTTTCGGAGCCGTTCTTCACCTTTCAGAGCAAGGGTCCCAGTGTGGAAAGGTTCGCTGTCGCAGCCGAGCGTTGCCCAATAGAAGACGGATGCCCTCCTCAAAACAAACGCAGCAGGCTGTGCAGGGGAAGAACTTATACTCTCATCCCCTGGTATAAAATGTCCCCAATTAATGAGATATCCAAAATGAATAGATCCAATGCTAGACAATGGTTTCGAGATATGAAATATCAGAGGGAAGGGACTGGAAAAGTTTGACAGACATCATTCATCAGTTGGATCCACGGGATTTGCCAACAACCACGACGAAAGGAACGATCATGTTGATATATGTTGATTTTTGTGTTGATTTGACATGATTTTACCTCATTCAAATTGCGTAATGCATTGTTTTGGGTGTTTCAGAATAGCGTTAGGAGAAGCATGGAGAAACAGAATAACCTCTGATTGACTCTTGTTTCAGCCTCCTGGAGCCACCACAAGCTGCATCAGTGGATCGGACCATTTACTGGCCAGAGAAGGGAGGTTTCCCATAGATGTTCCCTTTACCACTTTGAGACATCATGACGCAGCAATAGTTCAACGATACATACAAAGGACTACTTGGAGGATCATCCTACTTCGACACTGGTTAGTAAATGTTAGTAACCATAGCTATAACCCATTTAAATTTATATATAGGATCTCCCACTCAGGGGAGACTAGCATACAAACGACCTACCATGTTGAAATCGTTTGAAAACACTAGAATCCATCACCCCAACAGCTCTTGGCAAACAACTCGCCAGTTCTAGGCATCAACCCCTGCAAAGAACTACAATGTGATTGTGGGTCAAATTGATATTCATTTCAATGATTGGGTTGGTTATGGTTGGTTTTTTTGACATCTTGACCATCCATAGAGCTATGAACAAAAATACCACATTTGCTTTGCCGTTTCTCTTGACTTCTCGCTTGGCTCAGATATCACGTTACATGAAAACGCTGGACTTCTCCTCGTCATTGCCCATAAGCCAATGCACCAAGTAGGCCTGCAGGTTGCGCTTAGGGATCAAGGTGCAGCTGGGCACATGTTGCCTAGAAAACTGGGTGGGATGTTGAGAAACACTTCAGAATCACACAATGCCCAAGTCTGCTTGCCACCATCAATCAGCAGTGACAGTGTCATGCAATGTCCATTTGAGTCCCATCGAATCTCAACGACCTCCAACAAGTCGTGTAGGTCTTCTCTCGTCAAAGACTCCTCAGACTTTCGCTTCTCCTGTGGCACGGGAAGCACCAGGAATTGGAGGCTGGGAATGACTGGCAAAGAACTCCAGACTCTGGGAGTTCGTAAGGTTTCCCGACAATTCAGGAACCCACGACATTTTGGACATGTTCCAAGTACTACATTTCCTGAATAAATGGGATAGTACGATAGTACTATGGTGTTCCTGTTGGATACACCCGTTTTGGTAGATTGGAGCTACAGGATTTCTCCCACAAACCAGCCGATCTTTGTTTGTTGATGACATCCCTTCGCCTGGTAGACCTTCTCCAGCAGATTGCTTTCGGTATCAAAGAGCAACTGCTCGATGGTGGTGATCCTCGAAATCCGGAAAACTCTTGCAGATGAATCTGATGATCCTGACAATCTTTAATGGGAAAATCCACTATAAATGGCAATTTTCAATAGCTATGTTAGTTTATCCAATGTTTAATTTTGCTTAATCATCGTCCAGGAGAACATTAGTCAAGGACAACATTAATCAACGTTTGTTGAATCAGCATGGAGGAAACCATCAATTAATTGTTAGGTGAGCATTGGTGAACCTTGATGTTTATGCTGGCGCGCTGTTTACCGTCCCACGAAAACAATAATTTTGCGTCAGCCTAAGCCTACGGTTCTGAAAGCGTACGTGTATTTACAGCGATTTCACATGTTGTTGATTTTAACATGTTTTTGCGGGAAGGTGTTGGGGAGGGGTTGGGGGGGTTGGGGGGNTTGAGGCCTCCATGAGACGATAAATGTGTGAATTACCACAGCGCCAATGGAATTTTTACAGAATCGCTGGCCGGTGAAAAGCGCGCCGGGATGTTTATCCTAATGATTGGTTGTCTACCTTTGAAGGTGGGAACTGTCAGGTCACTATATCTCTGAGCGTTGGGACATGTTGGGACTAACGACATGATGTTGGACTTATATGGATTTGATCCTTGCAACAAACAGCTGCGGAAATGAAGATTAAATATGATTTACCATCCGGTAATTTAATATAGCTATTGAAAATGGCCCATATGCATTTATAAATGATTTACCTATTAAATCCTATTAACATGGTGATTTTCCATGGTTGTGCTAGTTTACCAGAGGGTAATCAACAATCTTGCTGTGGCAATGCAACTTTCGGGCCCAGAAAGGTTAGACAGATTCACATATTCACCAAGATGGTTGGGGTATGTCGGGGTATGTCGGGGTATTCATCACATCTGATCATTCCACATGTACCAATCATTTGACAACCTAAGTCGAATCAGCCAAATCAAGAAAGGGCACTTTGCGAAGTAGCGGACGCACACCCTCTATACGTAGGGCAGTGCAGTAAACCCAATGATCAAGCTTAGATTATTTACCCAAGCATAAACCATTTCAGGTGGGTTATCAAGACCGTCGGCTTGCGGCTTTTGGGTCTGCCCAGTTTTTTTTTCCACTCGCATAATTATTTGATCATATTTGTATATATTTGTTCATTTTTTGATATTTTTTTGTGGATAAATCATATTTTTTGGGGTACAATCTATCAATGAAAGTGCTGTTTTTCTTGCGACAAATTTCCACCACTGCAACACATGCCACCAATGCGTGCCACCCCGACCACCCCCAGCACTGCACCACCGGGGCACACCAGCGCCGTGTCGCGCAGGTCGAAGCCACGAGTTTCCGCGTGTCGAGACATGAGGACAGACTCAACCTGAGGGAAGCCATCTGGGAATGTACGATGAATTTAAATGATACCCTCCAGTTAACTAAACATAGCTATGGAAAATGGCCATTTATGGACGATTTGGCTATACTACACATGGTTAACCATAGGGTCAAAGGAGTAGTGTCAACCCCAGATTAGTCAACCCTGGTTGATGATGTCTTACAAGGTCCCCCCAATTACAGTGATAAATTGGCTGCTAAAAGGGCACCCCCACAAACAGCCCAGGGCTTTATGATTCCAGGCTGTTTTACCATTGAATTTCATTCTTGGGTCACTAAACCCCAACCCCACAGGGCTGGCGGTGCTTTCTACTTAGCTAAGTTGGCTTGTAAGTTGGTGAACTGGGGTTTGTGGATGTTTATGGTAGACATATTTAGAATCTATGTAGATCCAATAGTTGGATGGGTGAGCATCAACCAACAAACATCCAACCCCACCACCGTTGCGTCCGGGGCGCATAGCTTGGAACCCGTTGACTCAGAATCTCCGCGGCGACCCAGGAGGACTCGTTGGAAACCCGCGAGGGTTCGAAGCCACGAATCGCCAAAGAATGCCTCGCCGCGGTTCCAATGGGAGAGGTCGTTTGGTGGGTTGGAGATTAAGATTATCAATCAATGGGTGGGTTGGTTAAAATTAAAATCATTGATTTCTCCATGAAACATAGGGGTTTTAATATGGTTTAACTGTCAACAGTAGGGTTTTATCATGGGATATCATGGCATTTGTTGGCCCAGAAATGGGAGAAATCATCATTTTCTGAATGATATAATATCGGGAAATGATCTACACCTATGATATACAATATATACAAAGTCAATACACATGAGTGTTGTACAGAGTCATGATATGATGTCTTTGTGATCCAGAACCTTGTCCTAAACTCTGGGTGCACCATCCTGCCAGGTCCCGGCGTACTGGAGCCTCCCACCACTGCGGCCAAGACACTTCTCATTGAAATACCTGTAAGCCAAGAAGCGAAGAGAACGGCGATCAATTCGCCCCACACCTCAGGGCTGTGTTCTCTTTTTCTCAAAAAGTCCAGGAAATCCACGACATTAACCTATCCAGGTTTTTTCCCAACTATTGTATGTTGTATTTTTCAACCATGTGCAATATCTTTATGTACCAGAGTTTGAAATGAAGATGGCCAATTCAAAATGATGGCATTTGCAAGATGGACAAAGTATCACCCGGCCAACCGACATCACTTGGTGAAAAAGTTGCTCTAGGGGACCGAAGGCTATGAATGGAAACCTTGTGACTTGGCTGTCAGGACTCACTGTCCCATGTCAAAACCTATGGCACCATGATCGGGTTGGATGGACAACAACATACTAGATCATACTAGTGTATAGTGTGATATAGTATGGTATAACGACAAATTGTTTTGGTATAAAAACATGGGAGCATTGAAAATACCTTGCTTGGTTGATTGGTTAATATAGGCACTGGTACTACCTAATTTTATTGGAGATTATGATAACGCATAGTAGGGAAACCTATCAACCAACTAGTATAATGAGATGGGACAGGGGTGTTTTTAAGAGGCCTCATGTGAAAACCAAGGTGTTTGATCCATACACACTCAATGACTGAATGACCTGAGAGGCTTGCGGCTGTGTCAAGGCTTCCTATCCTGGTCATTCAAAGATGATCGGTAAACCAAACCATGGTCGCCCTTTTATTCCGAAAAAGAACCTGAAATGGGTCTTTGGATGTCTTTGCTTTGTTTTCATTACGTTGGGACCACGAAGCACGAAGCTGTGCTCTGAGAATACCTCATGCTTGCAACAGTACCTTGAAGGCTGAAGAAATGCCAATACTTAGCAAAACCTTTCAAGGGCCGATTGACCATTTTCCTTTCCAGTCGCTATGCTTGGTGATGTAATCAATATCCAACCTTTGTTACTTTTCATCCATCTTTGATCAATCCTGACTGCTGCGAGCGGCTGTTTTTGGGGAGCGTGGCATAGACGGAGCTCATTTCATCCTGTCGACAGCACACAGCTCCTACTCTATCAATGACCATGTAGCACTGCCTTGCGAACCATGTTCCAAAAATACCCTCTGCCAATCAAACATGGCTTGCTGGAAAATGCTCCATGTAGTTCAAGGATTTCCCAGCTCATGTCCACCAACTAATATGAAACCTGCCGGTCCCCTCCGGTAATTCAACAGCTCGCTATGGAAAATGAATGAACATGGCCTATTTATATATAGATTTAAGTATAGATGATCAAAATATCTCTAAGATGTTGTTGACTTGATTGATGTTGATTTTTCAAAGCCAATTGTTCAATTCGCAGGGGGCAACGGATTGTGACAGATTGATTACTAATCTGTATATCATAGGATATGCAGGGATATGCAAGGAAGTTACCCATCTATATCTCGCTTTTTGACATATCTTCACCATTATTGACCATTCCCCATTGTGCATGGTTCGATGTGTTTGGTTGGGGAGCGTAGAATGATGGTACCATCATTTACCCAGAATGGCTCTGAAACATTCTTTATTCATCAATCAAATCAGCCAGTGTAGTCATTGACCCAATTGTTGCCATTCAGTACCCATTTGACCCATATCCATTTGTGGTATCTTCAGCTGGTTAGGCTGCTTTAGCCGGCTAGTATATATCCCCATCCAGTCCCATCCAACTGGCAAATAACAATCAAAAATAAAGCGCTAATTAGCCTACTCTTCACCAAGGTTTACCCATGTTATAAGGGATTATGGGATATCTATGGAACATCATAGTATATCGATGCATATCCTGCCATGATATAAATCTTGCCTTTTGACCGAAGTCATTATGTCCATCTAGCGCAGCCATGTGTTTGTTTCTTACACATCCCATCAAAATGGCCAACAATTCAAACATCAAAACCTACCACCCGCCCACCCACGTAGACCCTGCCCAACAACTACTGAAGATCTCAGGGTAGGGACTGTCAAATCACCAAAAATCAAGATGTTTTTCACTGACAAAATCACCAGTTTGGCAATAAATCAGTAAGAAATCCCCTTTTGTCGAGATTTTCAGGGGCTTCAACCCAGATCCTGCAGAAACCTGGTGCTGCGAACCCGCTGCCGGTGCTCCTCTAAACTCTTCAAATGTTCTTCCGACACTTCCCCACCGCAGCCGAGCGCTTCGCCCATGGCCTCCCTAAGGACGCGGACATGGCTGAAACGTGGAAACACAGCGGTCTGAAACGTGGTTAGGATGTAACCACTTTTCAGCAACAAACATAGGATCATAGGGATATGGATGGGGAGGTACAGGAAAAAAATGGGGATTGAAGAGACCAAATATTACGATTGATTTAAGTAATGAAGCTGGTGATTTAACCCCACAGATGGGATAGCTGTCTGGGATTTAACCAACAACATATGGGGCTATGTTCCAAATGCTCCATGGTGCTGTTTCATTTATATACCTACATATACCTACACAACTGGACCATTTTGGTGTTGGTAAATCTTCCAGCACCGTGAAGCATCTCGGATGGGACGATTGAAGACCTAGATTAGGTTTTAGCAGAGAAACAATGAAAACAACAAGATTTGGGGCTTTACTCAACAGCAGAGGACTTAATCCACACAAACGGAGGATTTCGTCAAATGGCCAATGACACCCCATTGTCTCCGTGTAGGAGCTTGCAATCCCTCTAGCTCGCATCTCAATTTCCTGCAGTTGCCACCTTGTTCATAGCTAGATTGGCCATGTACATTTCATACTTTGCTGCTTGGCTTCAGTGCACCTGCAGGTCTTACTCAAACAATCACAGCGACTCAGTTTAGGCCTGGGTGGATGATGGACTACCGCTGTACTTTGTCAGTTTGGCTCATCTCATTCCCCAGGATTGCATCGCGATCATATACGACTATAATGTGACAGCCTTCTGAAGCTCTCTGCATAGTTTTGAGTCAAAGTTAGTGATTTTACATATGTACATTGTACACCTTGAAGTGGGTGTTTCTTAAACTTAGCGACCTCAAATGAATTGTTGTGTGAACTAAAAAAATTAGGTTTATGGTAGTGATTTCTGTGGTCTGTATTTAGAGATTTTAGAAGCACCTTGAAATATGACCTAGAGATGCCTGGAGCCCAGTTTGGGTTAACCACTGTGCGTTGGCTGTTCAAACCTCAGAAAGAAAGCATACTTCATGGGTGGTTGAGTGTGGTTGGGATCTTAAGCCTTCATTGTCCGGAGCCCGAGATAACTCGACCTCAACTAGCCACCCCCAAAGAAGAAACACTGGGCATCTTCCCAGGAATGACCAGTGAAGCCAGCGACTTATTAACCAACCGGACCAAGCAGAGTCATCCCGCTATGGTTGACATACATAGAAATAGTGGATTTTCCCATTTAAAAATGGTGATTTTCCATAGTTATGTAAACGTTTACCAGAGGGTATCATAAAATCTCCTGCTTTGCTATTTGCAGTACCTGAAGTCCCTAAAGTCCTACCCTCACTCGATAAACTCCATCCCCTGAGAGTCTGAGTTCATGAGTTTTCCGTAACATTGTCATCTACTAGTACTAAATCCCCAAAAAAAGAAAGAAACAAAACGCAATTCACATCTGTTAGGATTCTACTTTTCTATCTTTGGGGCTTTACTGCGAATCCTCCCAACATACAGCTGCCCCAGTGGCTGCAGCTCGGCATTGAATGTGGCGCTTTCCACGGTTGCTCGAAGAGCGCCTCCACGATGAAAACCTCGTCATCCCATTAGGACTCCCATTAGGGCCGCAGGTAGCCACCCCCCGAACACCAGAAATTTGGGCCTCAAGTTTTCGAATGCTTTCGATTGGGGGATTGATTAGGATTGATGATGATTGATGTAAGTGTTGACAGGTTGATAGTTGTTGAGCAGATTCAATTTCTCAGCTCCACCAGTTCCACCGCGGTGCACATTTTCCAAGGGGCTCTCTGAACTTGCTTCAATCAATGGCAGAGCCAAACACCTCAGATGGCTGTCCCACCAGAAACAACATGACCATGACCAAATCAATGGATCATCAGCAACTTGGATGATGAGTTTTCCGACTCAAAGCAGTGGAATTGTCCACTTCCACCATTGAGTTTTGACTAGAGTGAAACATTGCACAATCTTTGAGGAAATTTGAGGAATGATTTTCAGATACCCCATCAATCACTATGAATCCATTTGATGTCCGGGTAGGATTTCTCAATCACCCCGTGTTCCCGAGATATGTTGGCCATATTTGGGCAATATGAAGGCAATTAGATGGTTTTGTACTCCAGCGACGCGCCCCCCCAATTGGTAAAGCCAAGCTCTGACCCACGATTGTATTTTTGGTTGGCAGAAGGCTTTTCAGGACTACTGAACCTATCTGACCTTGCGGTGGGCTCATCCCTTCTTTGGTTCTTGTCCTTTCTTGCTTCTAATGCTCATTGATAGGTGCTCCTATGCAGTTAATTTCACCAACATTTACCCTTCATGGATGCTTCTGTGCAGCTAATTCCATCAAATTTCAACCCTCATCAATGGCAGCTAGTTGACTAGTTTACGGCAAGACACGCCGGATGCAAACAACCATTCTTGCCAGTGCAAAGGTATTAAACCAAAGCGTATGGTCATCTAGCAGAAATACCAGAGTTCTTTTACAACTGGATGCAGATGATCAAAATCCCAAGTTGTGGTGGTTCTATCCCAATTTTTGATCAAATCCCCTATGTTTGATGATGTATACCTTCACCATGTGCTTGATGGGTATAAACAAAACACTTTTTGGAGGCTTAACTGGTGGTCAATTCCCCCAAGAGGTGATAAGTAGCCGCAACATACCCTCCAGTCATGTAACAGGCTGTTATGGACAATGGCCCATTTGTAGATGTTTTATCTAATGTGTATCTATTCAAGATGATGATTTTCCATCGACAGTTGTTTGAATTACCAAAAGCTGGGAAGGATATGCCTTTTTTCTTCGTGAAGTGACCACGCATTCTTCATTCATTACTTCTTGGCTGACAAATCACAGTGTCCCACGTATCCACTGATCCAATGGGCATCCAGCTACTAACTATCGTGAACGTTGTTTTCGATGTTGTTGTCTCATTGATCTAGTTGGAAGAGGGAGTGATCCTGAGATGATCTCTGCATCTTGAAACTGCATATAAACTGGAGAACCCATCTTGCATCAACTGGAGGGTTGCCACCTCACGTGAACTCTGGACCTTGCTTTAGTACCCTTTGCCCCTTTGCACAGCTAATCCTCGATACCATTAAAACCTTTGCTCGATAGAATATAATTACATACTATATCATACTATATACGTACAGTAACAATCAGTAATATATGTGTATATATATATATTCAATTATATTCATATATATATATATATTCAGCATGCATTTCTAACACATAAACCTGCCAACCCCACCCTTCATCAAGGTTTATCCAGCTGCATCCCGACCTCTCTGTCTCGGTGATGTCTCCATGCATTGGGGATGTGGATCTGGATCTCTTAACATGGCTGTTGCCAGACGTGGGGAATACCCACCCATTGAATCCTCAGAAGCCCCGTACGGGCCAATTAAATATATATATATATACACTATTTGTCTCTAATTCACAATCCTGAAATGTAAGTAACTCTTGCGATGATTCCCACTCCTTAAGCTCATTCTTGCTGAGATCGTTGCGAGGTCGCTATCACTTGCCCACATTACATACCCATCATTGAAACATCCTCGTTCTTGCTGGTATGATGATTGATATCCCTATGTTTGATGGTTCACCCCCCATCAATTTGATCATTCTCAATGGGTCACCCATTTTCGCCCAGGGTGCATGAATAGAGCTGCCAACATTGTACTGGCAGAACCTGTGCGGACCTTTGTGGGTGCGTTGGGCCTGAAATGTTCACCCTCAAATTTCATTTCAAGCAAAGGTTTGAATCAATTCCACATCAAGAAATTGGGATTGCAGATGGATTGCAGTAGTTGTGTTCTCTGGTAATCAAACATGGCCACGACTGGGAATCCTGAACAAATATTTATAAAGTGCTATGAACAGGTTGAACAGGTGTTGTTCATTCCTAGGACTACTGGAGGGCCCGGCGAAGCAGACCATGCAGACACTCAATGACCCAATGGAATGGACAGCCTTGATCATCCATCAATTGCTGATGACTGGTCATGTACCGCCCGATCAGCAAGGCATCATATATTTTTTCGGCCAGTCCCCCACTGCTCAAATTGGATGCTTGAGGCTAAACAAGGAAACCCTGCCAACGTTTGTGCCATGGTCAAAAGACGGTATATGGTTTCTGGTCATCCATTCCATACTGCGATTCCTTATAATGGGCATAGAAATGCACTTCACTTTGATGGAAAAAACATGCCCCATCTTTTGACCATGGCACTTTCCAATGATGGGAACCCCGTTTCTGCCACTGGACTGCAGATTTTTTCCCAAGGACCAGGTTGCAAACAGGCGACCACAGGGGTAATAGTACGTTCTCCTCGGAGGATGAGCGAATGCGCTTTACCAACATGGACAGTGTGTGGGAAAATAGATGAAAATAGGGAATACCCCGAAAAAATGGGTGGATGAGAAACATTTATATGAACATATCGGGTTTTAAAACCATGGGATGGAATGGGGTACCCTATTTCAAGACAAACCCACATGGGGAGGAGAATTCTCAAACCAGGAGAGCCTCAACTGTGCTGGATTGCTTGATCCGAGACTTCCCAACCAAACAAAAATGGGCATGGATTCAAGCCAAAGATTCAAGCCAAACCCAAACCAATCCATAGGTACCTGTTAAACGACTTAGAAGCTCAGAGAGCTTGGTAGGGGAAAGGCGGGGTCTCTGACAGATCCGATCTTTGGACCACTGACTAGAACTGCTAAGAAACATGTGAACCCCCAAGACATTTGTGCAGGCAACATATCTAAATCCATCTGAGATACTTTGCGAACAAATGGCTGTTTAGCATGTAACTATATCATTTTATAGTATTCGATATGTAATTGTATATCTGTATATTTATATGAATATATGCAAACACACACTCATTTGTGACTCTACCATGACCTCGGAGGTTCATGTCACACTGTCCCGAACTCAGGTGGTCTACCTGATAGATCCACCAACCCACTGGGATTCCTGTGTGCAAAGACTGCTTCAGGTTTCAAGTTAGGATTTTCCAGGGAGTTTTTCTATACAAAGCTTGAGGATTCTCAGCATATGTTCATGTACTTCCTGGAAAAAAAAGACGCTTGGACGTGAAGTTTAAACCTTGGACAAAACCTTGGAAGATACGGGAGGTAAGCCGTAGATCCATGGTTTTTCGATCATCTTGCCCATCAAAATGGCAATATTCAGCAAACCGCCAGGGACCAATGAACAGCTCCGAGGGCCAAGTTTCAGATGAGGTTGTTGAGCGAACGTAGTAGATCGGTCATCTTGAGCCAAAATGACACCGCAAATCCACGTGGAACGTAACCTTCTGCAGATTTCTCCATCCAGAAAGTAGAGATATTTAACTTCCTCTCAAATCTCGTGGATTTCCTCCAAATTCCAAGGAAAGAACAAACCTTTTGAGTTCAAAACGAGGACGCGACTCGTGTGGAAAGGACCAGCAACGGTTTGCTTTGCGTTTTTTTTTCCCAGCCCCAAATATGGATGTTCAATAGTCTTCAATAGTTTTCAATGATGTTCACTTTGTTTGTTTATAACAGTTGGGATTGAAGCAGGAAAAATGAGGACTATCACACTAAGAAAACGGATTGAGCCAACGAACATACTGGGCCTAGGCTTTCTTGGGTGGTGTGAATGGGTTACATCGCCCAGGTACCTCTTTTTTCATATACCGAAAATCAACAGAATGCTGGATTTGACCAGAGATGGGCTCCAAACCCCAGTTGATTTGACCAGAGAAACGCAGAAAAGATGTGACACCAGGGGATTTAAGGCTACCATCAATGCTATCAGGCGGTGTCTATGATGAGGATCAACCAAATTCTTGGAGTTGCTTTGTATTGACCCATTCTGATGCTCTTCCCGTCATTCAACAGCTCAGGTTACTCGCAAGCTGCGCAACCCCCTCATGTCTAGGATCTAGATGGATCCAGACGGATCATAACTGCATAAGTCGGGTTGACAATTGACAAAAAATACTACAATGTGAGGCCCCCTAGATAGCTAAGTTGGTTTATAACTCCAATAACTACGGTTTATGATACTTATAACTATACTTAATGGGGTTTATAAACCCTAGACAAAACATCAAGTAGTATACTGTCTACTATATTGGGGAGACACTTGGAGTACTGACTGGGATGGTTGAGCCGGATCCGAAGGGGTCCCGCGAAACATTGACTGCTCATTTTGAGTACTCCACTCAATCATCCAATCTTGTGTACATATATGATGTCACATGCCTTACCAAAGGCGATTTCAAAGTGTCATAAACCTAATCCCTTTCCTCATAATATCATATCAATGTATATATATATATAATTATATAGTTGCATATCTATATATACACATATATATATATATAGAGCTCTGACCAGCCAGTGTTTCTACCTTGGGGTTTACAACATTTCATCAGTCCTGGAAGTCTCTCCCCTCAGCCTTCTCCATGGCGGAACCGTAGAGAAAAACATGGCCACCCGATGGGTCAGACAGGTGGGATCGGTGACATGTGGCCATGTGTTGGATTAATTAAGAGTCACTGGTAATCAAGCGTTCAATGAAATTTTGAAAGGATGCTCTTGATTGAACATACCAATCCTAAGCCCATTTCTTCACCTTTGCTATCCATTTGCATGTTGAGTGTCGGATGTGGTCTGTGTGAGAATATGTCGCCAACCAGCTGCAGAACGGAGAACGATGGACAACTCATGTGCTTTAAAAGGGTCGACGTTGATGAAAGATGATTCAAACGAAAACTTCCTTGTAGTCTGTAGATCCTTGTCTGTATAATATAATTACTGTGCATATGGATAATATTAGATAACATAATTACATGTGATTCCATGTAATATCTGAACACATCTGAACACAAATATAATATATGTGTCTATGTGTCTATATGTCTATATATATATATACATCATTATATATCTCGCTCTATGCACACTAGACAGTACTGTGTCTTGGGATGCAAACATCGAGATCTCTGCTCCAGAACTCCTCACCACAGGGGGGTTGGACCTACTGGGTCAACAAAGATGTGTCCGCATTTTGCTGTATTTGATAGTGAAACTACCTCCAAAAACATCCAAACATATTGTCTCGTTGTCAACTGGGGGCCCCTTGGTCAATCATGGGATGTGTATGGAAATGGGAAAGGAAGAAAGGTGTATCATATCTGAAGCCACCAAACCCTACATGTCATCTCGCTCTTCAAACAAATTAGAGGTACACATTAAACTCAAGAGTTCACCAAAACATGATGCTTTGGGAAGGCTTGGGCGACTTTGGCCCGCACAAAGTCTGTCATGACGCCAAGCTACATTCAACGGTTAACCAAACTACAAAGGGTTGATTGGGCAACAATGAAACGTGGAAAGGGACATGCTTCAGCTCTCAATCAACTGACACTGCAATTTCACGACTCTCTGACTCTCTTTTAAACTTCTGGGTTTGGGTCAAAGATGGTCAACGTTTCAGAACCAGCGAATCATACAGATTCATTTCATTTCATGACCCATTGCATGGCATGCAATTCGCCATGATTTCTTTCCCCTTTGATGTCTCAGAAGCTCACGGCATGCCATCTTTTTGCCGTTTTTTTGGCTCCTCGTCACACCTTATCCTAGCCTTATCTCCCTTAAGCGACGGTCGACCGACCCATGCAGCCGCGGCGCCCGCTCAAGGGCCCCGCGGTGAATTGAAGCGAGCCGGAAACTGGTTGGAGAGCGGCCAGTTGCAGTGCACAATTCTCAACATAAATAAGGGCATGAATCATTGAGACATATTAATATGATATATAAACATATATATATACGTATATATACATGAATAGACTCATCCACATTCTCTGTAAATGAAAAAACAAATGTGCATACTATACAAGCAGCCATCACTTTTCCGTGCCAAGCTGGGATTTCTTATGATCACTCTGTACGTGGAAAGTCTGGCCTTTCAGCTTTCCATTGACCATGCTTATGAA
>BGPT01001805.1:142245-158106 GCA_003297045.1 Symbiodinium sp. clade C Y103 | reverse complement strand
CACGTACAGAGTGATCATAAGAAATCCCAGCTTGGCACGGAAAAGTGATGGCTGCTTGATTTTAAGCAGTTGAATGGCACCGTGGCTGCTCAAGACGGCACGGAAAAGTGATGGCTGCTTGATTAAGAGATTCATAGATTGAATCTACGTTATTGCATTTCTATTCACAGTTTTTGTGTTTCTGGTCCAAAATGAAATGACAAGATGATGATGGACATTGCATGTTTTCAAGGCTGCATTGATCCACGTGTTTGAAGCACAAACATGGTTGGAGAATTATTGTTGTCAGTCTATTTCGATTGCTGCCATCAGTTGTTGGTCACAATCCTTCTTGTTGTTGTTGTTGTTCTTCTTCTTCTTGTTGTTGTTGTTGTTCTTCTTCTTGTTGTTGTTGTTCTTCTTCTTCTTCTTGTTGTTGTTCTTCTTCTTCTTCTCTTTCTTCTTCTTCTTCTTCTTGTTGTTGTTGTTGTTGTTGTTCTTCAGATTCCACATTCTGCTGGTACACATTCTCATTTTGTTGATTTTTCTTAATCGAAATGACCATTTGGTGTTGGCTGACAATCAACATGTTTGTTGGTCAAAACCGTTCAAAAATCCTAGAACATTTGACTAATCCAATATTGGATGAACATCCAAGGAACCAGAAATGGATTAAATGTGCATTGAACGGATGTTTGTTGGAGAATCCCAACTTTACCACTTAATCATCCCAATAAATCCCAAGAATCCAATCGATTTCCATGTTTTTTGGGTGGATTTACCTATGAAAAATTGTGATTTTCCATAGTTATGTAACAGTTTACCAGAGGGTAGATCATCATTAATCCCTATGGATCATCATGAAAATCCCATGGTAAAATCCCATGAAATCACCATTTTCCTATGGTTTTCCCATGGTTTTCCTATGGTTTTCCTATGGTTTTCCTACATTTTCCTAGGGTTTTCCCATGTTTTCCACGACTTTTCCACCATCAAAATCCCAATTTTCACCGTTTCGCCATCGAGGTGCCCCTGGACCTGCGGAGACATCGCCGCCGACGAGGCCGCGACGAGGGCGACTTCCTTTGAGGCGCTGGGAGAATCGGAGGGAGATCCTCGAAAAGAAGTGGAAAACCATGAGAACTTTATCTAGAACATTATCTAGAAATCTATGAACATGATCTAGAAATAGTAAACCCCATGAAATCTATGAACATTATCTAGAAATAGTAAACCCTACGAAATCTATGAACATGATCTAGAAATAGTAGATCGTCCACATCAAAAAATGTTTGTTGGAGGTTGACATGGGTTTATCTTCATGGATATGGGGGATCAAAAACAAATCCAAGCTATTCGATGTTCACCAGGGTACCTAGGCCAACTTGTAACCTGAGCCGTGGGAGATAGCGGGACCTGGGGAAACAACCCATAAGTTGGGGTACAAACCAGCAAGTATGGGATTAGCAACAAACAAGAATATGTAGTTGCACGCATGTGGCCCAGAAAGGATGGGAATCATACAAGAATGGGTTTGCGGTCATCAGAGATATGAAAAATGATTCATATGATCCACAAAACATAGCGATAAAAGCAGCAACGTCATGATTCTAGGCAACAAAAATCAACAAAAGATAGATACTGTAATCATGAATGTGGGACTATAACCACCACCCTTGCAGCTTTCAAAGTGGTCAACATGTTCTTTTCCTCAGACCATATCCTTACCAGTATGTACCGTTCTTCTTCCTATTCCTTGGTTCTTGGTGTGGGGTCTATTGCCTAAATCACAGTTTCTCCGGATCTTGGTTGGATGCCTTTTACATTCTTCCCAGTTTCTGAACAAAGCTGAATCGGCAAGGGCTCTCCCGGTGGCAGCTATCTCGGATGAGCATCCCAAAGATGTACACTGCGATTGATCAAGGAATGGATTGCAATTTATCCAGAACAATGTTAGTAAAGCAATAGTAAACCCATCCCCAGTTTTACCATAAATGGATGGTATATTATGGTATAAACCATTGACATATGGGTGGTATATGGTTGCTTTACTACCCAGTATTTCAGCAGTTTTGCAGATAATATCTCACCAATGAAAGAATTGTTTGTGGGTTGACCAACTGTCCCCTAAACCCCATCAACCACACCTTCCCAAAGGTCGCCGCCAATGGATTCAACTGGTCGCCAAAGTTGCGGCACGGAGCGCACGAAAAGAGTCCTGGGGCACCGAAGCAGATGGCTGTCAGTGCAAATAACATGACTAAACCATGGTATTTGATTGAGAACATGTCTTCAACTTGTCTTTGCAATTCTATTGGATGCAAACATCATTTGAACATATTTGAACCATGTACTCTAATATCTGGATCTAATTTTTATCCTGCTACAGATGACCATTATACATGTTCAAGAGGTAAATTGAAACGGTATAGAACACCCTGATATATGTGACTTTGTCCATAGAAAGGGGGATGCCAACCAGCAATGATCAGGTTTTCCTGAACATGCGGTCGATATTGCCGAATGACTCGCCAATCCAACAGTCAAATAGGATCAAACATATTCAAACAGGAAGAAAAGATCTGCTGACTGTGCAACAGGGGATTGTGTTTTGAGATATCACCCATGACTTTGTCCCCCAAACCAAGTGAAACACCCACAGTTCTGTTGACCTCTTCTTCGAATGGTTGTACACACGTTTTTGTCAGCAGCCATTGGCCGGCACAAACCTGAAAGTATGGGATTGCACGAGCTTTTCGCGGCATAGCTCTTAATGTCCAAGATATTTTTGCTTGCTTCTGAAACTGGATGTTCATCATCAATTACCCCATTACTACCGTGTTTATTGAATTTAGACGTACCCATGCGGTGATTTCGGATGTTTGCTAGCTACACCATTGTGTTTTTAGGATGCAGTGGCTCCAATTTTTGTGGCTCCCGCTATAGAATCTATACACCAACCATGGGATTCTAATCCCGGATGAATCACTCTGTAGTTTGCGTTGGTATGTACTGATCATCTCAATGTATGACCCATACCCAGACATGATATAACAACCGGGATGTAATCACCACCACCCCAGTGAAAACTCATGGCTGAAACTCACAAGTTACGTTGCCATCTGCGATGATCGAAGTGCACAGCCTTTGGATAGGCCAGATGAATCTGACAAATGGGGAGAGTGGAGGACCAGGAGAAAGATGATGATATTGTAAGATATTTTATACATGCATGTATTATCATGTTTTTGGGGTTATAAGAATTAGTTCTGGTAGTTGTTTAAAGTAAGAAACCAGTCCATGGCCAACAAAACAAGGGAGCTGTACAATGGCCCCTTCAGCCATGTTTAGCCAACAAAACAATGCGGAATATCACCAATGCGAGTGCAGATGCTGCTACTGTTCCTGAGGCTTCGCCAGGGATGGTCCTAATCTCTCATAGTCATAGGCCATCAGCGCCCACTATGATGGGTGAGATTCCTGTCTGGTTCACCCCCCAAATTTTGCATCACTTCAAAGGCCCGTCTTTTTGCACATCGAACCCTTCATTCTTGGACCGGTTTCTTCACAGGTCACACCGACCCCAGGATTGGTTTTGCGCGAAAATTGTTGTTCAAAACAGCCAGTTTGGTATTTTGTTCTCCAAGAAAACCAACCTGAGTGATTGCATATGACAATATGAGTGGATTCTTGTTGGTAAATTATTGGTAAAAACTTACCTTAGTTTTGTAAGTATTCTTCAAGATTGGATTATTCTTGGTAGATATGCATTGTTTCTATGGTTTCCATGGGGTTTTCCCTCGTTTCCCCTGGATCTTTTCCCATTCCGCTGAAGCTTGGTGCAATCTGCTGAGGTGAGTCCTTTCCCGAATGGCTGCCACACTGCGTGGCATCCTGGGTCGACGCGGGGCACAAGATGCACTGGTGGTCGCTCGACTCAGCTTGACTGCTTGGTGGAGGAATATGGTGGGAAGATACGACCAAACATGGGGGAAATCTTCAGCTACGGAAGATCTATGATCTATGCAATATGGTGATTTCAATGATAGTAATAATTAGTAATTAGTAATAATCGTGAAATGATGGGGGATAGATGGTGATTTGTATTCAATGGAATGTATGGTATAACAAGATTTGGTATAATTGTATAGGATCAAGGAGTATTTGACATTTACCCGTAATGGTGTAAGCAGCATCCGGTGGTTTCAATGAACCCTACCATGAAATGATTGGTATCTTAGCAACAAATATGGGGTATTTAACCATCCAGCACTGGAAGTTGATATTTAACGACCAGCATGTAGATGGGAAACCATGAGCTATTTATATCCAAATGTTTTGTATGCAATGTCAAATGATCTGAAATGGTTTTGACACATGGGAATGGGGACATCAACCATTTAATGAGGTAAATCTAGGCTTCTGAGAAGATCTGCGTTGGTATATTGTAGGGCTTCGCATACCGGCGATGCCCCAAAGGGTTGTGGCTGTGGCTGTTGTTGTTGTTGTTGTTGTTGTTGTTGCTGCTGCTGCTGCTGCTGCTGCTGCTGCGGCTGCTGCCGCTGCTGCCGCTGCTGCCGCTGCTGCTGCGGCTGTTGTTATTGTGCATCTTGTAACTATCTTACCGCACATGCGTTTTAACGCATTTTTAGGGCCAAAAAATGGTCAAATAAGTGGTGTTTTTGTGTTTTGTGAAGAGCCTCGGAGCAAAAAACACCGTAAATACTGATGTTTTTTTGCGCCTCGGAAGCCAACCACGGTATTTACGGTGTTTTTTGGCCACCTACCACGTCTCACTCCATGCATCAACTCAAGTACTTCTTCCTGTTCTTTGGGCACCTAGAGGCACAACATAATCCCTTCCCCCTATTACTAAACCCCCCCCCCAAATAATAAAAACTAGGGTCCAGCTCCAATTTTGGAAAATTTGTGGTTGGCCAATTTGACTTTTAATTTATCCCCTTTAGAAAACAATTTAAAAATAAACCTACCATGTGTCGGTTTCACCCCCTAATAAAAACTAGTCAACCCCGGGGTGCTTATTATTAGGGTCCCGCTTCGAAATCCAATTTTTTGCAACGTATTAATTGCGTTTTAAACTGGAATTTAATTGCTTTTGAAATCGAGAAAATAGTTTTAGTAATAAGGTCCGGCGCTTACTATTAGCGATCCGCTTCGAAATCCAATTTTTTGCAACGTATCAATTGCGCTTTAAATTGGAATTTAATTGATTTTGAAATCGAGAAAAATAGTTTTTAGTAATAAGGTCCGGCGCTTACTATTAGCGATCCGCTTCGAAATCTAATTTTTTGCAACGTATTAATTGCGTTTCAAATTGGTATTTTATTGATTTTGAAATCGAGAAAAATAGCTTTTAGTAATAAGGTCCGGCGCTTACTATTAGCGATCCGCTTCGAAATCCAATTTTTTGCAACGTATTAATTGCGTTTCAAATTGGTATTTTATTGATTTTGAAATCGAGAAAAATAGTTTTTAGTAATAAGGTCCGAAATTTAGTATTAGGGTCCCCCTAATAATAAATACCCCCTAATAATAAAAACTACCTGAGGTGTTTATTATTTAGGGGGGGGTTAGTATTGGGGGGAAAGGATTATTTTGCTTCCTTATCATACAAGCCTTCAAAGATCTTCAAAGTATTATAAGTATGAGCATTAATCTGCCGCACTCCCCTCTCTCAGCCAGCTCTCATCACAATCACAATATACCTGCAGCTGCTGCCAAGACACCGTCGGTACGTGCACCCGAGTCCGCCTGCCCAGTAGCCACTGCTGGACAAGATCGTTATCTTTACCTGTGCTTGGCCGCGCGCCCGCCATGTCTATGGCTCCTCCTTGGTGTGGCACTTGCTCAATGCCGCATCCCATGTCTTGCTACGCTTTCACCAGTCTCGAAATCCGTCTTCTGTGTGTTGCCCTGGGGCGGCGAGCGGGAATACTAGGATGTTGTCAAAATCAAGTGAAACCTAAGTCTTGTATCTTTTGAAAAGGCACCATGATTGGACCATTCTGAGATGCTGGCAGTATTTCTTGATTGTGGGGTTACTAGTGCTTCAGGGCTTCGTTGCAACATCGCGTTCATGTCCTGGAGAAACATGGGTCAGGGTTCAATGTGGGCACTTTGGTCTGCCCCGGGTCTCTTCATTGGGCGTTCAGGTTCCACTGCTGGAGGTTCGGCACCTTCCACGCAAGCAGAACTTTTTCCGATAGTTGAATCTTCATGTCCATGACTTGGAGTAGGCGAAGGTGCCGAAAGAAGCACCACTTGCAGGGCTGGCTTGGGATTGCAGCCTCAAAAGGTGTTTGATTGGATGTCATCAGCTTCAATATGGACGAAGTTACCAGGTATTGTATCATAAGCCTTTTTTAAATACATGCACACATTATAAGATAGTAAACGGGCATTAAATTACTGCCCCACAACCTTCGTACATATATTTTCCATGGGGGCACAACCTTCCATTATCCACCAATTTAGCAACATAAAGTCATGGGCACACCATGAGAAGTCACTAATAAAATCCTGCCCCACGACGTTTCATAAGAAACCAAGAATTCCTGGCGGATGATGTTTTGTTTCTATTAAATTCCTGGGCTACGACCTCTTAAATGATCTTAGGTTTTCCTGCTCGTCAAAAGATGTTTGCCATTAATTTCGTGGGTCACAACGTTTATTGACTTTTNTTAAATGATCTTAGGTTTTCCTGCTCGTCAAAAGATGTTTGCCATTAATTTCGTGGGTCACAACGTTTATTGACTTTTCCACATTTCCCCCGACTAAGCATTGAAGTCCTGTACCCCAACTTTGTAGCTAAAGTAGCCCCCATCCCACGGACCAGCCCAAGACTCAGAAACACGCGTGGCTTTTTTTTTCCGTGAGGATCACGGAGGTCACAGTGGCACCTTGCCAAACCAGTGCCCTCACGAATGGGCCGACTTGGTAACACATGCGCAGTGGCTCAGAATGTCATTTTGACATTTGAAAGGTGCTTTTAGTTTTTTTCCATAGGCCACCGCTTTTCGCGTTCTTTTATATAATGATATGTTGATCGATATGGGAAACAACATGGAATCGTAACCGGGGCGGAGATGCGAAGATCATCATTGTATGGAGGTGCATTTTTTGGTTTCAAGCAAATTTGTATTGGAAGAGTGTTTCGGCAACAACAATAGATTGTCACTGATTGTCAGAGATCGGCCTCTGCGCTTGGACACTACGCGTAGTCTCTCGTAGGTTCTCGTAGTTGTCGACGCGTTGTTTGATGTCAGCCAATTATTTCAAAAGGGACCAAAAAGATCAAACCAGCCCTTGTAGACAACTATTTTTGATGATCGTGATTATATAGACCATGCTGGGAAATGCCTCGCATGCACGGCTCCATCAAACTTTCAAGATCTTCTCTTTGAATGAATTCGCTGCCTAAGTTGAAGTGTATCAGGAGGTGTGACCCTTGTGGTCTCCCTGATCAGCATCGCATGACCCCATGGATCCCAACTGAATTTCACGCAGGAGCCGGCGCCATTCCTGTGCTTGCTGGTCTTGTTGAAAAATCAGGGAATTGATGAGTCAAACCAGCATCCATGTAAAATTCTTACAGCAACCTACACCCCTACACCTAAATCTCGAAAAAAATATATTTCATTGCGGACAAGCTTTTTGAACGGTTTTTGAAACACTTTTTTTTTAACTGATTTGAAGATGTCGAGGGTAGCAGTGTCAGAAATAAATCGAAGGTACACGACCCCCTGGGGTGGGCGGCAAGCATTGCAGATCCGGCTGCGGCTTTTGCCGCCGACCCTCCCCCCAAAACTCCGCGCAACATGGGGAAATGCAGGGCTACGGCTGGAGGCTCCATTTTGGACACTTTTTTGGTATGTTTTTCCGTTTTTTGGCGCAGGACAAGAATCAAAACATTGTAATTTACAGTGTTTTGGTGCTTTTGGCATGGAAAAATTACTTCTTGCAACAAGCTGAAAATACCGTGGTTTTTGCTACCAGTGTGGCTGCATGCATTCGCGGCGAAAGCAATGCAGATGTCCTGAAGGTCTTGCATGTTGTTTATCGACATGTGAGTCGGCAGAGACTATTTCCTGTTTCTTGGCTGCAGCGCAATGAAATTGAGCATGCAGGATCATAGTGTTGCCCAGTCGCTCGGTAAGCGAACGTCGGATGTGTGGATGTGTTGATGTCTTTCTAGACAGCAAAGGGATGAACAAGCAGTGTGAGAGTATACGCCTGGGATAAACAGAGGTGAGAACGTAGAAATGGAATTGGTTCAGAAGCTTCTGCTGCAAATCGTAGGAGCCAACAAATGTGCAGGTGTGTTGGATGATGTTTGGCTGTGTCGGTGTGTGGAGACATGAAGCATTTCAGCGTGCCGCGTTTTGGTTATGAGGCACTGATGGCCTTGTACCTGTGCTAGCGGCGAGGAAAGAAGATCCCGTGTGGGTCGTTCATGAACAGTCTGGCACAGGCGAGGCAGCCACTGCGGGCGTTGAAGGGAGTGCCAGAGCAGGAGTTCAGGTTGATCCATTCGTTGAGTGGCACGTATGCCCATGCTGTGGGGAAAGCACCGAGTGCCTTTGGCTATACGGCCTTTGGCTATAGGGGAAGTCAGAAGTGGGGTGGGCGCGGGTCGGTTCTCGAACATGGAAGCCTTGGATAAAGTAGTTCATCGCAGATGCCGAAGTGCATCTCGATTGCGGGGGCTTGAACAAAGTCTGCCTCGCGTTTCTGGGGCCCGGCATTTTGCCGGAAAATTTGCAAAAAGCGTTCTCTCCATCAGCGTCCGAAAAATTAGCATCCGCGGCATCATCATCATCATCATCATCATCATCATCATCATCATCATCATCATCCACTTTCCCCTGACATTGTTAGGTTTTTTTGCCGGGAATAAGGGGTAGTGTGTGTGTGTGTGTAAACTGCTAATAACATGCAGTCTAAATATCAACTATGCAGGGGGCATGCGGCCATCATGCAAACGCATGCCAACGAAGCTATGCATGATGTTCCCTATCCCATGTCAGGTTTCGGAATTCAGGAATTGGTTGCGCTGCTTCACTTCCCGGGCCTGCGGGTAGCGGCCCCCAGTGCCTAACGTTGCTTTCTGAACCTATAAGAAAACTAGCTGTCTTCCAGCCGCCAAGGCTCAACAACGGAGGCCCAAAACCTAGCACCAGGTTCCCCAAGGTTCCACATATAAAGGTTTCACTTTTACAGGTTCCGGAGACTTGTTGAACGCCATCAAAGGTTCCATATTGGTTTCTGCGTTCAGGTTCAAAGTCTTCAGAAAAAAAGCCTTGTCTTTAGACGTAAAGGTTTGACATTTGAGGCTTCCAGGGTCGTTTACTTTTACGGTTCCAGACAAAAGTCCCGAATGATGCTTTTTTTTCATGTTTCTCACTTTGATACAGAGCCCAGGCTTGCCGCGGCAAGAAGGTTGAAGGCTTGGAGCGTTTTGGAGCCAGGGACATGGCTGGTATTGGAATCAAAAAAAGTGTTTCACTTAAGCAGAACGCTTTTGACACTTTTTGTCGATTAGTAGCTCTTATTTGGCTTGAAATGCGCTTCAGAGGCTTGCAAAGTTCAGAGTTTAAGTATTTTACCTTTGGCAAGACATTTTTATTTTTGATTGTTTTTCCAGGAAGCCTTTTCAGTATTAAAGCTTTCAGATTTCACTTAAGAGTGAAAGCTTGCAACACCTCCATTCTCAGAGATCGGGTTATTTGAGGTGAAAACAGTGGCTGACTGAGAGAGAGTCGGGCTGAAGAATTTTTGTGGAAAGAGGAAAAAGGTGGAGAGCAGAATGGAATGGTGAGCAGAGTGAGAGACTGCACCGAAAAGTGGAGACACTGGAGAAGGGCAGAGAGCTTGAAGTAGAGAGAAGAGAGTAGATGAGACAAGTGAGAGAGACGGAGAGAAAGTGAAGAGCAAAAGAGAAGAGTAGATTGGAGAGAACGTGAGAGGAGGGAGAGCAGAAGCAAGCGGAAGCAGAAGTCCTGTAAGCGATCCGCCTTCCTGTAGGTGAAACGCGTGCACCACAAAGAGCCCTTCAACAGCCTGGACTTTTGGTGGCGTAGTTGCTTCGGGCAAGCCACCAAAACCAAGAAAAACAATGAATAAGCACATTTGCAAACGATTGCCCTCCCATGCAAGGCATCGATCATCAGCTGCGACGGTGGCTTGCTACGCGGTGGCTTTCGTATGGCTGGTTAGGTTCGGTGCTGCTGTAAAGTACGCCCTTTGTTTTCTTTACGTTTTGAAAATGGATGCCACACTTTGCAACTTTGTTTCTCTTTTGTTTTGGCCGTTCCTTCCATCGAGCTTTGATTTCAGTGACTGGGAAGTTCTGTCAACAATGCTTTCCATTCAACTTCTGTTTCGTTGTCGTCTTTTGTCTTTTTAATGTTAGGGCCCCCGCTTCATTTTTCTTTTTTGTGATATCGACACCCCCATTTTTCATTCGACTTGGGTAAGCCCTTGTGAATAGCCATGTTCCATATGACTTTCGTTTTCATTGTGGGGTTTTGAAGGTCAACCCTTTGCTTCACATTTTGCTTTGAATTGATAGCCCGGCAGGCTCCGAAAAAGCTGCCGCAAGTCGTGGCAGCTCGGCAAGGGGTTCGTTTGTGGGGCTGCTTTAAATGTGCTGTTTTTTAAGGGTCGATTGCGTTTTTTGATACTTTTGATATTGTTTGGGAGTTTTTGCTTTTTTTTTGGACTTGGATCACTTGTTGCAGCTATGCGCTGCTCCCAACGGCGCTGCTCTGGGCCTTTTCTAAAGAATTTCCGCACTTAGGTTGAACGATCTGAAGTTGAAGCTACCAGTTTTGAGGAGGGGCTCGTCATTCGAGTCACCCCCGGGCAAGGCGTCGCCATCCCCCACCCGGCCCCGCGCGCGGGTGCTTGGAGATTACCCCATCCAGCACGTGCGTCAGCGGCGGGGGGGGGCGATGGTGAGAAGTTAAGACATGGAATATTGATATGCGCATCGTACATAAAAACATGTATTAAGCCTATGTTCCCAACAGCAGTGTGACTGTTGGGTTTGAATCTCTAGGACTGGGACTGGTGCCGCCCGAAACCGGAAGCCTGGAACCCTGGAACCCTGCGTTTGAGGAACTGCAACCCTGGAACGGAACCCTGAAGGCTCTGTTAGGCTCTGTTGGATAACCACCCTACCGGGTGCCTAAAGAATTTTCATCCAGCGCTTCCAGTCAAAAGCCCGACCAACTTCCCAACAGAAGTATGACTGTTGGGTTTCAATCTCTACGCCGTGATAGACCCGACAAACTGGGAGACTCCGCCAGAGCCAAACAGCGGGGCCCTGAAGGACGGACCAGGCCTGCGGGCAACGGCCGCCAATGCGTAATGTTGCTCTCTGAAATCTTGTTCTTGCTTGTCCGCTTTTGTCTTTTGGCCCCTTGTTGCTGGCAACTCCTCCTCTAACGCGCTCCCCCTTGCCGTCCGATGGGGTCGGCGGATTTAATGGGATGATTTTTTTAGGGGCAACTTAGCCAACTTTTTGGGCATTTTATGTTTGAAAGGGTTTTGAGGTTTCACCTAGAATATTGTTTCTCTATCTGTTCATGCACAAGTGTTAACATTCCCCCCAACACTTCCCCCAAGAAACAATGTATTTGGGATACGTCGTTATTAAGAAGGTATTTGAAGCTGATGGTTTGAAACAGTAAAAATGCCTTCTATAAGCCACGAACAAGGTCATTTGATTTGGATTTACGCACAGATCAAAGTTCATTGCAACATCATGCCATGGACAAAAACAACAATAGAACAACGTGGTCTTGTTGTTGCTTCAGAATGTTTCTAGGTGTTTTTTTGCAAAAAATTGAATTGTTTGATCAAACCTTTGGCCGTTTGTTGGCTGACACGGCAAGAGACACAGTGGTTTTGCGTTTTTTTTCTATTTGGATTATATTTTTTTTGGATTTTGGGTTTTTTGTTCACGAAACAGTTTACATTACTGGTGTGATGGTTTGTGGAAATGTTCCAACTGAGTGGAATTGTGTTATAGAGCTTGGATTCTGCGAAATCCCCAGTTGTCATCTTTCCTGGAAACAATCTCTGGGGGACGCATCACGTGAGGGGACCATCTGAAAACACGACACGAATATGGCCTTAGCAACTCAAAATTTTGCCCAAAGGATTTTGAGTTCAAGAAATTATTGGCACGAAACCCATCAAAAGATTACTGTCTACCCACCAGGACATTAGGATAGGATAGGGTTTTTTTGATGTTGATGCAGAGCTGCCTCAAAGGCACACCGTGACAGGTGTTTGCTTCCGCTGCCGAGTGGGGTTGATCCCCGTTTATGGCTGCGTGGACAACACCCATGAAGCTTTCTGGATGCGCTCCCGGATAGCTCTGTGGATGATGGTGAGGTTTCAGGAGTCTGATGATAACCTGGCTGCAAAGCACAACCGCAATCTATGACACAACCAGATGTTTTCCAGGCTGCAGGGACGACGTATACCGACTTGGTGACTTGTTTTTTTTGGATACAGGAACTGCGTATTTTACCACCGTCACTTCCCAGCAAGCGACGGTTTCAGGCACGTATGCCATGCAGAACTTGGCGGCCGTAGTGGCCGAATTCCACTGATCACGAGACTGAGTCAGTGGTTCAGCTCAAGATGCTGAGGGAAGATGAAACCTTGTGGTTTCCAGTTAATGTGCTGTCAACAAACAGTGCAGGTGGAAGATCTGGATTCCACCTCATTCCGAAGAATTCCAGCCAGTTGGGAAACCCCGTTGAAACCAGAACCCCCAAAAAGTTTGTACTTAGAACCCTTGGCTGTTTCCCGTGTCAAGTTTCCCAAAACTTTCGATTTATCCGCTGGATCATCATATTTTTCCCTAGTAAAAATTGCCAAATCTTGAGATCATTTCCCCATTTTCCCACACCCATTGTACCTATTTTTAGTTGGTTACATTCACATTTTACCCCCGCCCTAACCGTTAGTCTAACCAATGTCCTGATTGTTGAACTCTTCAGGGTTGATCATGGCGCTCGAAAGCACCATGGCCACTGAGGATTTATCCACAGGAACGGGAGCGAGACTTTCAGCTCCTGCGCTGCAGTGAAGGTCCGAAGTCGTGGCAAGGGGGGAATTCTTTGGAAAGGAAGATGATATGATGAGAATCTCATGGGATATCATGGGAATATCAATATGATGGGAATATAACTGGAAAGAACCTGGAATGGGAAGAATTGGATGAACATGTTGGTGGAATAAATTTCATAGTCTACATAGTCCAAAAATCGTGAATGATGAAAGTAGTTTGGGAATACAGGAGAATGTGAAATGGAAGAAATCATCCAGAATGATTTCAGTCCCAGAATCTTGGGGTCAAAGATCTCAACCTCGCTTTACCCATTTCGGCTCATTCGTAGAGACTCAGCCATAACCATAGGTTAGTTGAAGGTAATGTTTTATTTTTCCAGTAGGAAATCCAAATTTGGGGAATCTATAGCTTTTCATAAGCACATCCAAGAAATTGAAACGACATCAACGTGCAGCACTGTGGTTGCTTCTGATTCTGATGCTCGTTGTTTCCCTGAAAGTTGCTTATCTATCATTGTTGATGTCACCCTGCAAAACATGTTCGCTCCAACCCGGACGTTCGCCCACCACTTATCTTCAGAGGGTATGGAATCCCCCACCCCCTGTGAACAATATATTGAATGGGATGTAAAAATTCAACTTTTCTTCATAAGGGATCAAATCAAACACCAACCACCAACTAGAATTCTTGGTTTATATTCCCATGCTATTTCCATTAATTCTGTTGGTCAACCGTTAACTTCCAATATTTCCATTATATTCCAATTCTATTCCCAGTGTATCCCCATCATATTCCCCTCATATTCCTTAATTGTCGGTTATAGTTAAAGTTATAGCTGCTTCATTTGTTCACTGGATTGGTGGAAAATTGAAACCAGAACCCCCTCTATTTGATGGGAAAATCCATGGTTTCCGGTTAAAATTTTCCCATGAACCAATCCATTGATTTGTCGGAGGGTCTCATGTCTAGCTGCTCAGCTCCCCGCCCCAGTGGGTCATCGGCTCTTCGCTTCTCCCCTGCTGAATTTGCGCGACGGGGCTGCAGTTGATGTTACCAATCGGTATGCCCATGGTTACAACCGCCCATAGGTTGGGATAGAAGTCCGATATAGTTACCCTCTGGTAAACTAACAGGTTTCTATTGAAAATGGCCATAGAAATAGTGGATTTTCCCGTTAAATATGGTTATTTTCCATAGTTATGTAACAGTTTACCAGAGGGTATATTTCCACTTGTAATTGGATTTGTACTTGCAAGTGGCAACTGGAAATCCCCCCAAAGTGGAAGTTCAACTAGAAAGCATCGAACTAAATGAGTGATTTTAGAGCAAGCCATGTTTGATTGCCAGGGGCTATACCTTATTTTTATATCGGATTATCCCAGTGCGGGGCCAGTTCAGAATTAATGGGACTGGGGATATATTTGGATACAACCAACAATCGCGGGATATATTCAACAAGTGGGCAAGCCTTGGATTTGCAGTCTAGAAACTAGTGCTTTGACTTTTGATCACTTTGTATCTAGATAGTTGAGAATTTACGAGCCCCTGCACCCCCACTATGTAGAGGTATATGTAGATAGATCTAGTGTAGTGGTAAGGTAGCTATGAGTACCAACAATGTACAGTAAGGCCCCATATCTTGAAGCGCTAGATATGGTGTAGTAGCCATAGTTAGAGATAGATACCCTTTTCCCCAAACCAGCATCCAGCAGGTCCGGGGTAATTAATATAGGTATGCTATCGATGCTTGGCTCAAGTGCCCACCAGAAAAGGGCGCTTGCATGTATGGGACAGGGCGGAGTAGGAACCCTAAGGGCCCCTGGTTTCTCCCCTTGTTTCTNCGATGCTTGGCTCAAGTGCCCACCAGAAAAGGGCGCTTGCATGTATGGGACAGGGCGGAGTAGGAACCCTAAGGGCCCCTGGTTTCTCCCCTTGTTTCTTTGGTTATCAGCCGTATATTGGCTTAAATCTTTTTAGGGTTCCTAATCCGTCCTGGACTCTTTAGGCCCCTATCCAAACTTCGCATCGTTCACTGCCTTTGTATGCCCTCAGAAGGATCCGAGGTCNGGGTTCCTAATCCGTCCTGGACTCTTTAGGCCCCTATCCAAACTTCGCATCGTTCACTGCCTTTGTATGCCCTCAGAAGGATCCGAGGTCGCTGCTGATTACAGCGCGACAGACACTTCAGTTGGGGCGGCCGAAGCTTCGGAAGTAGAGGAAAGGGTTGAGCAAGAAGTTCCCCGGACCTCTACGGAAGTCGCTGACGNACAGCGCGACAGACACTTCAGTTGGGGCGGCCGAAGCTTCGGAAGTAGAGGAAAGGGTTGAGCAAGAAGTTCCCCGGACCTCTACGGAAGTCGCTGACGCTCGCCGTAACTGGGCGGATCTTTCTGAGGAGGAACTTCAAGCGACCGTGCCGACAGCTGACGCTCCATCTTCAATTGACGTCAAGGAAGAGGAAGAGACAGAGGTTGCGCAGGCACAGTCACTTGGTGCAGTGTACTCAACAATTGGGATTTCAGAGNAATTGACGTCAAGGAAGAGGAAGAGACAGAGGTTGCGCAGGCACAGTCACTTGGTGCAGTGTACTCAACAATTGGGATTTCAGAGGTGGTCGCTGACGAACCCGTCGCGACAGAAGAAGCCAGTAGCTCCCATTGCTCAGGTCAAGACGGGTTGCAGACAGCCACAACTGAGGTCACCGAAGAATCTGAGGTCCCTGCTGTGTCTGCCTTTGCAGATCTTGATCAGACTAAGGAAGAAACTAAGGCACC
>BGPT01001805.1:117420-131409 GCA_003297045.1 Symbiodinium sp. clade C Y103 | reverse complement strand
TTTTCAAGGCATCAAGCCCTCCTCAGGGGGGACGATCCCGACAAGTTGAAACTCCCTGAATACGCTCTCAAGGATGTGCCGTTTCCCAAAGAGGGGGGCGTTGCGTCACCCTCAACACCAAAACCAAAAGCCCGCTCAGTCTACATAACCGTAGATCGCATCTTGAAATTCAAAGAAACNGGGGGGCGTTGCGTCACCCTCAACACCAAAACCAAAAGCCCGCTCAGTCTACATAACCGTAGATCGCATCTTGAAATTCAAAGAAACACCAGGATGCGAGGCATGCAAAGGCCGCACTCGCTTCCACACTGAAACGTGTCGTGCTAGGTTTTCCAAGTTGGTAGAGGAAGAAAAAGAAGCTGAACGCGCAAAGAAAGCACCTGCAGATGATATCCCAAGTGAAACTGAAGTAGGAGATCCCGATGATGAAGCTCATGCTTTTATCTTTCGTGGTGAAGAGATTTCAGAACCCATGCCAACACATTTGTCTCCTGAAGATGAAGCTCTTTTTGATGCAATTTGTGGTGATGGTCCTGTAGAAGAATCTCCTTCCCCTAGTCCTCCTCCTCCAGCGTCCTCTGCTAGTGTTTCCGGTGTAGCCATTCTTCCCCAAGCCGCACACAGATGTTCTGACCNCGATGCTTGGCTCAAGTGCCCACCAGAAAAGGGCGCTTGCATGTATGGGACAGGGCGGAGTAGGAACCCTAAGGGCCCCTGGTTTCTCCCCTTGTTTCTCTTAGATACTTTCAAAACAGACATGTTATCAAAGGGCACCTGTTTTGGGGTATTTATTTTACCTAGGCAATATCTGCCAATGTGTCCTTTTATCCTACTTGGCTGTTCCTCCGCAAAACTGGCAAATTAAGCAGATTGATGGACCCTTATATCACTTTTTTTTGTTTTCGGGGGGTTGTGCATGTCGATTTGATAGAGGGATGTTTCGTCTGATTTTGTTTTTTATATATATGTGTTTCTAAATGAACCATTGTGACTACGGACCTTTGCACCTTCGATTGTGAAATCTGCAACAAATTGAAGCCCTTGACCTCGAACATGGGCATGTGCAATGCATTCCCATTCTCCATGAAATGTCCTGACATATTCTCTGACATTTACTGGGCAAAATTCAATTTGTCCAGGACTCTGTTCAAAACAAAGGAGCTCTTGATGTCAGTGACCGCTGACGCATTTTTTTTGGAGTTTTGAAGCTTGGAGGACGGGTCGATTTCAGATAGATTTCAACTCTTCCACTTGCAGAGCTTGAAGGAGCCATCCTATGCCGTTGACTATGAGTAGCATCTCCTGGGCAGAATTCATGCCGTCCATGGTGTGGCAATTGAAGGGATCAGTGATGACTTTCGATATAGATTTCACCTGGGATGTCTTGGAAAGTGTTCGGATGTGGGCGTGGTCCTTCTCCCAAATCGGTTCGGCCAACTGCTTTGCAGGATCTTCCTCTGCGTCCTCACCAACAAATTAAACATCACAGCCGACTATAAAAGATTTTGCCCGCTCTGAAATATATATTATTGTTAACTATCAAGGACCATCAACGACCAGCAGCACAGCTATGATATTGTTGCAGTGCACCAAGCAATCAGATCTGCAAGCCTGTTTTATATACCTTGTTGTTTGAAAACAAGACCGTGCCCACTGCAGGACACGAGTTGTACCACAACACGTCAGTCATCACATGGCACCATTGCCACAATGAACCATAAATATCAACAAAAATAGCGCGCCAATTCACTTAATGTGGGCAAAACAATGCCATACACCATCCATTGTCTATACCATCTGTTTATGGTGATTTTGGGGATGGTTTACCAGCATTAGTAGCAGACTTTCTCAGTGTTGGTAGACCTTGGCATTATTAGCAGTCTTGGTTGGTCATGTTGGTGCTTTTGCCTTGACCCATATAGCCAAACGTCACCAAAGTAAATGCTCATCGAAATGGGCCCCGGCAAAATGGATGGATATATGTGCGGACCTGAATCCAAAACTTGGATCGACGCAAAACTCTTCATAATCAACGTGTGGATTGGTTTTGGTTGTACTGCCCAGTTTCAATTTTTGGGTGGGCAGATCACCTGACTTGTTGGTTGTATTGCCATTGATTTCCCAAAAATCCAATGATTGGCATTGTAATTAATTCGAAACCGTTCGTTCGTTTTGTTCTGCCTTGATATCGGATTTGTTGTAAAATAACAATTTTCTTGTTGCTAGTTACATACCAATACTTTTGGGATAAAGGCGCGTATAGTACCATTTTTGTTGCATGATAAAACGTGTTTGAATGTTCAAAACTAGTTTTTCCTATGCTCTGTTGTAGGGATGGGTTAACACCACCTTTCTTGAGGGCATCCGCATACATCTACAAACTAATTATGTTGTTGTTTTTGACGCGCCCACCGATTTTCTCTTCAAATGCTCGTTGAACTCAGGCGATGCGAATGACTTGATGCCCTTGGACATGGCTCGTGCGCAGATGTTTTACCATGGCTTGTCCAAAGGTGCGGACTGGACACACACACACCAACCATGTGGAAGGGTTTGGGACTAAGCAAACATATTGAAATATTTTGAATTTAATGTTAACGGTCATTTCAGTATGGTTATCTTCATCCACAATTGATGGTAAAATAGGAAACCCACCAAAACAAACAAAACTTCGTTTGGTTGCGAGTCACTTGTGCTCCGCGGACGCTATTTGTGTGCAGGTTAGGAACGGCACAAAATTTGCGTTTTAGTAAGATTCGACATGGAATCCCAAAAAAAGAATGGAAACATATGGAAACATATTTTCCATTGAGTTCTCGAACATTTTTTAAGTTCAGTTTTTATCCATTTTCGACTTCCCGGGCGAAAGTTGGATTTGGGAAGTTGAAGATCCTGTTATTCTGAATTTTCAAACCTTTCCTCATTAACTTATTTGGGTCTGCATTCCAGGTAAACAATATTAAACATCCGCAATGAGAAATTGGTGAATAAAAATATGGACTATCTGATTTGACTGAAACTGGGTTACCCCAAAATTTGAAGGTTTAGTGTTCCTTTTTAATGAGTATGGATGAGTATGGTATACTTGCTATTTTTGACAAATCGAATCCGCATATCATCTTGTGGGTAGAATATGCATATGCATATATATATATATATCCGGCTCAAAATATGCCCTACATATTGTAGCTACCACATCCCATGTTTAGAGGATTTCGCCAGATTCTTTCCCAGTTATTCCTTTCCACCCACTATACCCTCAATGGTTGGGACCCAAGTCATGAACAGATCCAAGACATAGCACCAGGGTCTCGTTTGCGGGGGATATTCAATAAGAGGTATAGGTCGTAGCAATGGTTCATCCATGTTAATCCATTACCTTTAGCCAATTTCTTTTCGGGTTATTTAACGTAGCGAACTAGGTACATCATCTATATATCATCTACAAATGGGCCATTTTCATCCATTTCCCATAGCTATGTTAAATAGCATAAATGAGCAGAGGGTAATTGGTGCAGCAAGTAATAGTTGGTTCACATGGGCCAACAATTGATGATAGCAGCAATCAAACTTACGGGTTCCAGTGCCATGCAGATATACCAAAGTGTATGGCACCGTAACTCTTTGTAACTTTCTTGAACAATTCATTTTTTACCAGGTTCTATCAAGAATTCTGTCACGGTTTAACGTTGATTCCCTCATATTATATCCCTATGTATAGGTTGCTTTTTTCCAGAATTTATCCCATTAGAGACTTTTAAAGATATCATATTTTCCCATGACATCCCGAATCCAATTCCAATCCCATTAAACCACCATTTTCCCATTGAATCACCATATATACATCTCTTGAAGTTCCCAAGTACACCAATGACACAGGTCGAAAAAGGTCGCGCTACAGCGGCTGGGCGCCTTTCAGTGACCCTTGGCTATAAATCGGTAGTTTTTCAATGGGGGGGAAACTATAGGGCTTACAATGGCATACAAAATGGAAAATTTTGTGGATACAGGATAGATGGATAAAATGATACGTGCCAGTGTATAATATGGGAAAATCGTACATGGGTTTACAATGGCATGGGAAAATGATAATACATCATCTATACATGTAGAGATTGTTTCTTTTATGTGTGATTTCATCCATGTTTTCAGCGACCAAACATATCAAGTATGTTCAAGTCTGTAGTGGGATACAAAGGAAACACACATAAAAAGGGGATGTTGCATATGGGGGAACATACTGCAATATACTAACAATATTTAACAATATATCGAGATAGTATATGATTAAACTAAACCATCATATAATCAATTATGTAATATACAAGAAATATCAACAATAAGTACAGTGTAAATGTATGTACTGACACACATGATATGTATAATATACATATATATATACATTATATGCAATCGTTTGTAACTGACCAACCACAATTATGAAAATGTTCTTTGTGTAAAAATGATAGGTATACCCCCAAACGGTTATCTTAGTAGATAAAATTCTGGTAAACTAGGTACTTTTGGACCCAAAACTGAGATGTCTCGGAAACATCGATGAAGTCCTGAAGCAAATAACGCATGTTTCACACCATTCTTCACCGATGTCTACTTTCAAGTAGTTCCATGTATACAGTTTTTGTATTCCATAAGTTGATAGATATCATATCTAGATCTATATGAATTTCGCAATCCTGGGCATGGATCAGCCACGATTTGCCTCACGTCCCAGGATTGGTTCCGCTACGAGCTGCTGGGCCGCCTGCCGACGAGTTCGACGGCGGTGGGCTGGGTGGATGCTGACAGCTTCTGCCTGCGGAATCTGAGGGAAATCCTGGAGGTGCGGCTGGGGGGTGGAGAAATCTCACGCAAGGGTCAACTGCTTGAAGAAGAAAAGGGGGATAAAATCCAATAGATAAGAGACTCATTAAGGGGTTGATATATGATTTGGATTTTAGTGATGGTGGGACAAGAAAAATTGCTGATGTGTGGTGATGATTTCTGAGATAGAGTTGGATGGGATGATACTTCAGAAACAAACATTCGTTGTATCCATATCCGAATAACACCAATGATGGGTACTGGTCTAGTTGTCAATCTCCTAGTTTTGATATAATTCCTGACCAGGGAATTTATTTGCAGGTCAACATTTCATCATTGCTCACTAAAATGTACTAAAATCATCTAAAATCATATTTCCGCCAACGAACGTATTTTTTTCAAAGCCCAAGACTCATTTAACTTGCTGACATCATTTCACATGAATTCATGTTGGTCTCTCAAGATCCAACTGGTTTTGGTCTAAAATCATCAAGATCCCAACTTCAAATCCTCCAAAATCCCAAAATCATTTTGTTCTGCCAAAGCTTCCAATCAAGATCATTCAAAATTTCAAAACCAACAAAATCATCAAAAACAATCAAAAACAAACAAAATCATCCAAAATCATCCAAATCCAACCTGTTCTTTTTTTGGCAAAGGAAGCTTCCGCCCGCCCCGGAACCGTCCCGGGACCTGCAGGCGGACCACTGTCCGCTGGTACTGGGCAGCGAGCGGCACCGCAGGGATCGGCGTACCCTGGGCGCGGTGGTGCTGAAGGTGGGGGTCACCCATGATATCCGATGATACCCCCATCATCAGCCGATTCTACTGTGTGTAGTACAGTATATACAAATATAATCAGTTGTAATCATATATGGAGGTTTCCTAAAATAGGGGTACCCCCAAATCATCCATTTTAATAGGATTTTCTATTATAAACCATCCATTTTTGGGGTACCCCCATTTTAGGAAACCCCCATACAATGATATACTTGAATGTAAATGTGTAAACTATGGCATCCTTCGTAATAGACCATGTGTATAGTGTTTCATATTATTGTGAAAATTGGAGTTTTGAACCAACAACTCATTTAGCAATGAAAGTCATACTCAAAACCGTGTGATACCATGATGATGATGATGATGATGATGATGATGATGATGATGATGATGATGATTCCAATCTATAATTCTAATAAACCATGATACCCAACCAATGTTAAGAAACCAATAGAGATTGTCCATGGGAATCCCATTGTGAATTATTAACCAACAACACATGGGTTTTAATAAGTTAGGCAATGAAAGTTATATGTTAAGAAACTATATATCTGAGCCTATGTGAACCTATGTGAAACTTACATCTAGTGAAACTATGTGAAACTTAGATCTTGCAGATTCCTAAAGAGAGGTTTCACGGACATAGATTTAACCCATGAAGATATTGGGATTCACCAACAAAGCCGGATTCATAAGCACAAGACTTGTTGTTTTGACCCAGATCTAGCCAGCAAAACATTTGTTTTGAACGAGTTTCACAAACAACGACATTTGCTTGGGCCAAGAAAATGTGCATTTGAAAGGACCAGCAAGAACGGATCAGGAACTTCCCAGCCATGATGGGTTGAATTTCCGGGAGTTCAACCTCCGTCTTCAAGGGCCAAACAAACACATGTTTGGTTTGTTAAAAAAGAATGGTATGGAACAGTAACATGACATATTCATTTTCATGGGTAAACCCGAGCAAAATCATTGAGCATCCCAACCTTTCAGGGCCAAACTCATCATTTTTCTGTTGAAAAACCTTTTCAAAAACACAGATATCGATGTTTCCATCCCATGGGGATCCCCCCAAAATCATCCAAGTCATTGGATCAGTACCCTCTGGTAAACTAACATAACTATGGAAAATCACCATTTTTAATGGGAAATTTCACTATAAATGGCCATGTTCAATAGCTATGTTAGTTTACCAGAGGGTATTGGAAGTCATGGCTTTTTGGGATCCCCCATGGATCCGGTTTCACCTCCAATCGACTCCTTCCCCAGTCGAACTGTGCCGAGCGCTGGTCGGCCGCACCGGTGAAACTCCAGGAGTTTCACCGCTGGAGCAAGGCCGTGATGGGGTGATTGGAGGATATCCCCGTGGCGTAGCATGGGGTAACCTACCTGAAAAACATGGGGATCTACTAAGCAAGGTATAGCAAGGGAAACAAACAAAAGTCAATTTATATGGGATGATCCTCCAAGTAGCCATAGAAAAATGGTACTTGGAAGTGCAGTTCCAGACTAAGTGGATAGATTTCACTATAGGTACAGGGGGTATATCCCAAGTTATGGGGGAAAATAGCCATGGTTATGACCAAATCAAGGGTATGCCTGGAATAACGGACTTCAAACTTGGGGATACAACGGGTGCGAAACAAGCTGAAGGACCGGTGTAAGTGCCTGAGCTTCTTGAGCCGGGGAGGCATGTTGGTGAATAAAAGTGCCAAAAACTTGGAGTCTGTGAGCAAAGCCTGGACCCAGATATGGTTGCCAGCCTTCGGTGTGCAAACAATGAAAGCTTTTTCCAAGTGAACTTTGGGCAGAATGCAGTGCCTCCAGAGCAATGGACCATTGAAACGATCTCTGGCGGAGCTTCTGGCGGCCTACAGGGCGGGACAGGAGCACGAGGCACCCACGAAATGTGGACTTGCGAAGATGGGGTGAATCCGCTTGAGCCGTGGTGTGTTATGAACTGCTTCGGTTCCTCTCGCCTTCCACGCTAGCGTTGGGACTTGCAGCCGATGTCCAGTGACAGTTTCAACGGAACTTCATATGGCGGTTTCCATACATGGGATACCCCAGAAGCTGGTTTATGATGGAAAACCCTCCAAACAAATCTTGATTTGGCTCCCCCATTTTCGGAAACGGTGGCCGGATGGTATCCAAGAACTGGGCAACGGTTGCCCCTTTGCAATTTCTTTTAGTTCAGTGGGAAGGACCGCGGGTGACGTTTGTTTTTGGTTTCCCATCACCAGCTAAACATGAGGATTGCCGGGTGTTTTTTTGGTACAACATTTTGTGACACAAAGCATGGGGACTTGCACAGCATGTCGGAGGCTTTGTGGAATCCATGTACCCTACATGAACACGCCTATACCATCCTATACCAATCTCATGGCTTGTACCATCTATCGATATTTACGTTTGTCAAAAAATCCCAACATGATGTATCCCTCAAGAAACGGCCATTAGGTCAAATGATGATCACGTAATTTTGTGCGTTTTGTTTTTTAACTTTACGATCTGGTCTTTTGTGAAAAGAGGGTACCTCTGAATACATTGTTTTAGCAATGCTTTTTCTTTACACAAAATGCAACCTTAGAGTCTACCCAATTTTTTAGAGAAGCCCAACTATCTTTTTTTTTTTACGGCAAAACCAAATTTCCGTTGGTAACATCTATGTATCCATATATCTCCACATTTCCTCTGACTCCCATTGCTGCCATTATGCTGGTTGATAAGCAAATAAGTAAATGACTTAAAACCCTGTCGTAGTAACCTCATTACTCCCCACGCCCACCCCAAAGATCTCCATCCAAATTTGATCCCAAAAACATCAATCTGGATAAATTATAACGACCGCACGCGAAGTCACTGAAATGATGGTGGGGTTAGCCATCCCAACATTTGTTTTATTTTGGGGTATGGTGAATTATGGTTCTGTAATTCATCCAGATATATCATCCACATTCACTTGCATCCCCGAATCCCAGTATTGCCATTCCGAATGTTGGTAAGCTCCCGCTGGTGCCCCATTTTGCTTGGTTAAATCTCGAGTAGTTCATCCTGGAATCTCAGATGTTTAAGTCCTGGTTAACAAAAAAAACAACTATCATCAATTTGTTTCAGGCTCGGGTCACCGTGTATCAACTTGTATCTTAATATTATCCCATATTGTATGTTCATTCCATTTCATCTTTGGAGATGGTTTTCTAATTATCCTGTTGAACCTGTTATGATCCAAGGATTATATCCCCGGTATATTCCATTAGTAGTTATTTGTTTGTTATTCTGATATTCAAATGAGGTAGGACTACATTTCCCTTTAAACTTTAAACAGGTCTATTTTTCCAGATTTGGATAGATGAACCATGACAACTTCCATATCTCAGACATATTTTTTCCATACATATCCCCAGAACTTCGCATTTGATGGATGATTTTCCATCTATCTCCCCAGGTCAGGTAGATCAAACATATCCCCAGGCCCAGCCAGACCTTTGCCTGGTGACCAACAACCTCCTCCTCCGGCGGTCCTCCGTCGGAAGCGTCGTTGAACCAACGCGCGAGATGTTCCGCCGGATGGCGGAGGAGATGCGCAGCGCGTTGCGGAGACGCTTGGCTCTGAAATGGTTACTATTATAATGGATAATACGGGATTAGCCTCTGGTAATTTAACGTAGCTATTGAACATGACCCATTTATAGTTGATTTTCCCATTAAGAATTGTGATTTTTCATGGATAAGCATGGATAATATGGAACCACAAGTAATGGATTAGTAACCATATAACCTGGATAGTTTCTAATATAGGATTAACCAACCATCAGAAACTATCCAGGATTTTTTTTAACCTGTTTTTTTTTCTAGTGGTTTAAGATGAGGAATGGTGACCCAATTGGCGATTTATTGGGATTTACCCTCTGGTATTGCCTGTTACATAACTATGGAAAATCCACCATTTTTCATGGGAAAATCCACGATTTCTATGGCCATGGCTTCAAGTTCGCTACGTTAAAAATTACCAGAGGGTCTGCTGGGATGACGAATGGTGATTCATGATGGGGGTTGACTGAATCGACCCCAATCAGCTGGACAATTTTTAAAGAATGGAAATTTCAAATGGATGAGAACTGGGGGTAGCACCTATTTTAGGAAACCTCCAATATATAGAACCGGGGTACTGGATGATATAATATATTTCTTAGCAATTCTGTGTTTTTTTTTTCGTGGCCAATTGAAAGAAAACACAATTATATATAGTTGGGGATACTATTCTGGAATTTTCTTCGTACAACTCGGGGTGATGTATATTGTATGATTGCCGGACTGGGTCAGATGATACTATGTATGGTAATTCACAATGACTGTAATTTTTGTTTCTTATAGTAATTGTGTTTTAGACCATGAAAACCCACCGGCTTATCATCATTTTCCCATTGAAACTTGACATTTTGGGGAGGTGAACTGGCATTGTTTCCTTCCAATCATGCGGTGGCGACGGAAACCAGTCCTAGATCCCGCTTTCTCTTGGCGCTTCATCATGAATCTGGAAATACCAATGGTATCCAATGGTTCTGTGCCCCAGGTCTGATTCGCCGGTTCAGTTCACTGATATGACTGTTGCGTTTATGGTGGATACCCTCCTGTAAACCTTTTATGGATGTGCAACGCCCATGATCTGTAGATCATGTTGGGGTTTTCTCATGGGTTCTTCCACATCTAATCTATCTTATTTTACCCTAGGGTGTATCGAACTAGTTGGGTGAAACTACCCTCTGGTAAACTAACATAACTATGGAAAATCACCATGTTTTTATGGGAAAATCCACTATAAATGGCCATTTTCAATAGCTATGTTAGTTTACCAGAGGGTAAACCAAAAACATTTCATTGTGGTGCACCTGGGGAGTGGCTGCAGCAAATTCTGATTGGGGCCCTTCTTGCCTCAACTGCAAGATGTTTTTGGTTGGTCATACTCCCATGGTAAGATTCCAGGAATTTGTTTACAAGGGAACAGATACAAGGACCCCCCATATTGAAGTATATGTAAATAGAAGAATCTGATAAAAAACCATGATGTGTCCAACGAAGAAGCAACAAACCAATGAGCATACGCTGAAGCCGTTTTTTGGAACTGCAAATGCCAAAGCCTATGTCCAGTTTGCGAGCTGGTATTGAGCCACATTGCACGCTCCGGCATTTCATTGATTCAATGCTGTGGCATCGACCCTGTTCAGTCTCGTGAATTCTGCTGCCGCTTCGTCGAAGCCGTTTTTTTTTGACATCACTCGCTTCAGGTCAATTGTACAAAGAGCCAGCCAAGACAGACTTGAAAAGACAAGTAGAGAATCTTGATCTTGAGAATCTCTCCGAGGAGCCTAGTGCGGCCGGCCTTACATGCGGTGTGGATGTGCCTTTCGTGGAGGCTCTCAATTACGTAGAAACAAAGGTTCAATCAAGGCTGAGTGGAGTGAACATGACCGTCAAACTGATTGTTGCATCAGTGTTCCTGCTTCGGTTAATTGATTGATTGTACATCACCCGGTGATAGAATGGGACGCTGCTTGTTTTCACTATTGGTCAGAAGGACTTGAAGGTCTTAAGCCGTTTGTTTAACAACTTGGCATATTTCAACATGTTGCATCTTATTGCATAGTTCAACTCAACCAAAAGTTTGATGTCCTGCAGTTTTACCCAAGTTTCCCAATGGCTAAATACACATTTATCTCATTCATTTATCATGATGTCCTCATTGTTATCCCACTCATACACACCCATCAAATGGTTGGGATTCCATCCCAAGTATAATCATCAAATCCGTACTCCTACTCATTTATCATTGATCATTCATTTGTGATTGTATCCCATTCTAATCCCAGGCATATCAATTTATACAGTATTATACATAGTACCCCCCGGAAAGATAGAAAAATCCTACATTCATCACTTTCTTTTGAACCAAAGGATTTGACTTTTCAGCATCGTTTCGAAAATTTGGGTGTTGCTGAGAACTTAAACACCATGATGCCGTAAATATGCCATAACCACAGGGGGGGGTTCCTAAAATGGGGGTACCCAAAAATGGATGGTTTATAATGGAAAATCCATCTAGAAATGGATGATTTAGGGGTACCCCTATTTTAGGAAACCTCCACATCTTTTCACCATTTCTTTCTGCCAAGGCGGACAACGGGGAATCCGTGGCACGCATGGCATGACGTTGCTGCAGCGGGCCGTCCGCCAGGCGGGATGGTAGATACCCTCTGGTAAACGAACAGTTTGCTATGGACAATCCACCATTTTTGCTGGGAAAATCCACTATACATGGCCATTTTCCTTAGTTATGTGAGTTTTACCGGAGGGTATAGCTATATGGAAACCACTATTGGTTGGTTGATTCTAGGTGAATAACTAGGTGAATCACTGAACTAAATGGGCCCTTCCATAGTATGGAAAATCACAAGAGGGTAGCCCAAAATGGTATTGAACATGTGTTCTTCACCAACTCAAATGGTGAGTTACCTAGGAACTGAGAATGCGGACCTCCACGGCCAAAGTTGGGGTTTTCACAGGGGTTTAAGGGGTGTGTGTGTGTGTCTACGAACTAAAAGGGTCTGTATACAGAGGGGCGTAGAATAAGAAATATAACAAACAATGCCACAAAAAAGACAGATTATTCAACCAGCAAAAGATTTGGGAATTCACTGAGGATATAGTAGGTCCACTGTTAGCTTTCATAAATGAAAGAACTGAGGTAAGTCTAAAGCGACAGCTTTAGTTTGAAATTCACTTTTGACAGGATTACTGCAGTGGCTTGAATCACTGCAGTGCCGCACCTGCAACCATCCACATGGCTCATCCAAAGAAACCAGCCAAAACAAACATTTACAACAGCTCACACCACGATGAAATATGTGTAAAATTGAATGGGGTCAGAGAGAAAGAATTGTGGGCATGCCAAGAAATGAACCAAAACAGACACTGACAGCAGCTTCGACTTCTGATCCGGAACGGGTTCAAAAACTACTATTTGGTAATTTAATTCATCATTTTTTAATGTTTTTTTCATGTTTGTTTGCTTTTTTATGCTTTATGCTTTATTTTTGCTTTTATTTTTCATGTTTTCATTTGGCATTGTTTTTCTATTTTTGTTTTTTATGTGTTTATTTTATTTTGCGTTTTCCTTGCGTCCGCGGATTGTCCTTAAATTCAACGGGGGCATTTGAAGTTTTGTCATTTTCCACCAGTGTTTTTTGTTTTTCATGATTTCATGAAGGCACTTTTCCATATCTTCAAAAAAACACACAATATGTGAAGCGAACACACACACACATACACTTTTCCCATCTTTTCCCCACTTCTCATTCCAACCACACTTGCTCTGCAGGGTCGAACCACCTTGCTGAACAGGTTTTTTTTCATTCTTTTTCAACCACAAGGCTTTATTGAATGAGTCACTCAAGAACCGCCAGTGGAGTGTGTTTTGGTTTTTGTTGGCACCCAACTTGGAGACTTGTCAGTTGAGTCTTCCCATTCTTGTTTTGCAGGATGGCATCAATACAGAAGTTGCTGCGAACCACAACTGCTCAGCGCAAGCACCAGGGAACCGGTACGCCCCAACAGCCGCATCTTGGAGAACCTCAAGAAGCCCAAAGTCCCTCTGAAAGGCGTCGGCGGCATGGCCTATGCCTTTCCCGACCTGTACAGGACCTTGGGCCCCAAGCAATGCCACGTCGTCATCTATGGCGTAGAATGCACGGGGAAGGCAGGCGCGGGGAAAGACATCATTTCGCCAGACATGCATGTCAGGGTTTGTATCAAAGGGGGTCAGTTACACGAGCTGGTTTTTGAGGAGAGTTTTCGGTGGGAGTTCAAAGAGAAAAAGAAATATGGAGCTTGTAAGAGGAAGTTTGCAAATGCGCTGCTTTGTCATGCCTTTGCTGGAACAGGATGTGTGGAATCAGGACGCACCCGAGGAAATAGTTGAATTCGAACAACTTGGAACTTTGGACTTTTTTTTTTGGGGGGGGCCGGAACTACTATTGGCAGAAACGGCTCCCGTAGACTAATTGAGTGGCAGAAAAGGCTCGTGTAGATTCGTTTCGTGGCAGAAAAGGTTCCCGTAGACTAACTTAGTGGCACAAAAGTCCCCCGGAGACTAATTTAGTGGCAGAAAAGGTTCCCGTAGACTAATTTTATGGCCGAAGAGGCCCCCGTAGACTAATTGAATGGCCGAAAAAGCCCCCGTAGATTAATTTAGTGGCAGTAAAGACTATTTTGTGCGGGCCCAAAGTAGTAGTAGTTGGCCTACGGCTGATAGACGGCCGTGGTGTTTTATGACTGTTTCATGTTTTCTCCCTGTTTTTCATGATTTATACCTTCATGTAGCACTTGTGT